>PVJX010004686.1:0-92230 GCA_004027295.1 Dolichotis patagonum
CCTGCCTTAGGTTTTTTTTTTTTTTTTTTGGGTGCCAGGGATCGAACTCACGACCTCACATTTGCCACGCAGGCACTGATGTCGCTGAGCTAAACCCCAACCCCAGGTTTTTAAAGCTCTCGTAACTCAATTCCCTAGTTCTATTTACCAGGCACATCAGTCAACATTGTTGGTCATTTACTGTTTGTCTTCAAATTTATCATGTATGTTCATACTTCTATAGTTTTTCCACTCCCTTCTATTTGGAATGACCACCCTCCTAACCACCCTCAAACTTCTTCAGGTACAAAACCTAATTCACTAGTTAAGACTCAGCTTAAATGTATATGGGTTCCCAATACTTGTTTCCATAGAAATTAATCACGTCTGCTTTCCCAAAATAACAAATATACATTAATCTCTATTCGTCTCGATAAAGCCAACATATTGATAAGTTAACTAATGGGCAAGACAAATATTCAAAAGAAGTAAATGAATAAATAAATGATTACTTTGTGTTGCCACTCAGTAGCTTCCTCTTCCTTTTTCTTCTTGGCTTCTTCTAGAAGTGCAATCTTGGCAGTGAATTCGGCAAGTTCTGCTGCCTAATAAAACAATGTATGTAGGTAATGTGCTAATGAGACCAAGTCAAATATTCTACAGACAACTAGTTAATCTTGTTTGAGTAGTAGGAATTTAAAAGGTGTCACTTAGGTGCTACTACTATCAATAAACTATTTGTTAAGTATACAAATAAAATTATGTGACGCTTAACAGCACTTTGTCAAATCTCAGATAGTTCTCAGCAACCTGGTAAACAGTATTACCTCTATCTTCAAAGGGAAGAAACTGAGAGGTTGAATAAAATGTGAAGAAATGTAACAAATGAATGCCTGAACTAATACTTAAATCCAAAATCTTTTAAGTGTCAAGCTGACTCATTATTTAGAAGCCCAGCCTGTAAATAAATCCAACCAACTACAGCACACCGTTATAATACAGGAACCAAAACAATACTGTGTCAATTTATGTAAGACAAAAGATGCCAGAGGACTCATTGCAGAACCAATCCAAAGTCTAAGTGAATGAGAATCTTTTCTTGACAACCGGATATATCACAGAAAAATACCTTTTATCCTGTTTTATTTTTAGGGTTTTTTAAAAGGAAATAAACATTTTAGGCTTATTTTCAAATTTTGTTACTAAGTTATTTGTATCTTTGGTCTGCATTCCAGAATATACTGTACTTAGTTTCATGACGGTCATACATCCATTCATTTGAGCTTTTCTTTTGGACCACGGACGGCAGCGTCTCCCTTACCAGCTGCTCCTGATTCTTCAGCTGGTCGGCAGCTTGTTTCGCTATAGCAGACTTGGCCTCTTCGGCAGCTCGGCGCTCCTTTTCTAGCCGCTCTGCTTCTTCTTTTGCTCGTTTTCGTTCCTGATCCAATTCTAGAGCTTTTCGAGTCTGTTCTTCTAGTTCTGTCAAATATATATATATATTACCCCACACCCCCAAAGCAATTCATTCCAATTATTCTTATCAAAAGAAGCAAAAATGTTAGCAAAGACTCTCATTTGTTCAGTTTCTCAAAATTCACATATGCCTCATTTTTAACTTGGTGAAAAAACTTGTAGAAATATATTCTGTGATTCAAAAATGCAACAATATGAAAATCTTTTGTAATTCAAGATATTTCATAAGGTCTAAAAGCAGATATCTAAAATCTATTTAAAGGTTTCACTACAAGAAAAACATTTTTGCTGTTTGTGGTTGTGCACACCTGTAATCCCAGCACTGGGGAGGCTGAGGCAGGAGTACTGCCCCATGTTCATATTCATAGGCCCAATAATTTTAATGTAATATTTTTAGTATATTTATGCTGCGACTAAGATCAGCCAAACAAACAATTCAAGACTTGGAAGCAAGGTCTCAAATATTTGTACACCCACATTCATAACTTTATTCACAATACCAAAAATGCTGAAGCAACCCAAGTGTGCCATCTGATGCACAGATAAGTAATACATGCAATGAATTAATTATTCAGCCTTAAAGGAGGGAAATTCTGACACATGTTCATAGACAAATCTTAAAACACAAAGGGAAACAAGCCTGTCACAAAAAAATAATTTATGATTCTACTTATATTATATAGTTAGAATGGCCAAAATCTTAGAGACAGAAGAAAGAATAGCAGCTGCCACGGGTTAGGAAAAGAGGGATTTGGGAATAACTGTTTAACAGGTAGTTTCAGGTAAAGCTTCAGTTTTACAAGTTGAAAAGACTTACAAGAGGGATGACAGTGATGACTGTTCAATACCATAAACGTATTTAATACACTGAACTGTATACTTAAAGTGGTTAAGATGGCGAATTTTCAGACACTATACAATGCTTAATTTTATCTCAAAGTAAAAATTCTGCACTATAGCAAGAAAACAAAAATGAGTTACAATGTAAAGTTTTGAAATATTATTCAGTGTTTAAAGTGAACCTTCTAAAAAGAGAACAGATGTGATGTTTTCAAAGTATGATTCTGAATAAATCCCATAAGTGACTTTCCAGTTAATTGAATTAGAATAAAGGTTACAGCAAACTACAGCCTATGAACCAAAGCTAATGTTTTATTGGAACACAGCTGCATTCATTTGTTGAGGATTGTATAGGGCTGCTTTCACACTGCAATCACAATGTTCAGTATTTGGGTCAGAGATCACGTTAGAACCTGAAATATTTACCGAATTAGACCATCGATCAGTTGAAACTTCAGAGAAGGACTCTGCACAAGGTCCTTTTTTTTTGGCCTCTCTGGCTCGTAAGAATCTAAATCTTGAATTTGGAGGTCTACAGTGGAGCAAGTGAGTATCAAAGATTTTGGCTTATTTAGAACTGCAGCTCTTCAGGACAGGCTAAAGGTTCCAAGGATGAACTGTTTCTCGCCAATAATTCCAGTGACACAGATGGTTATAGTATTTAATTGGTAGTAGACCTGGAAGGTTAATGTCAACTCAAGCTAAGAAAATTGGACAAAGTTTTTCTCATTCAGACTTGAATTCAAGTATTACAGGATTTTTGCAAGCCAAAAGATTTCTTAACCTATGATACCATAAGGACAAAATTCAGAAGCTTTGAAGCCATGAAATTTTAACAGCATTACTAACAAGAATACCTTAACAGACCACAGATTTCTCCTTTCCTAAGGCAATAATTTATTAAGTACCACATTTTTTTAGACTAAAGAGAAAGAATACTATTTTAAAAGAAAAACAAATAGAGTGATTGATTATAAACCTTGATTTATAAACCTCATTTCTTTTAGAATTTGGAGGAGGATGGCTGCGGCTGCGTTTGTGTTTGTGCGGGGGAGATGGCCATGGCCATATTTGTCACCCAATGAGAAACTTGAAAAGTAAAAGTAGAATTTTGCCACTTTTGTTTGTTAACAAGTTGTTCTCAAACAAAAGCTTTTGTGAATCAAGGCAGTACTGTAATAGTTCCAAAATCAAAATTTTTAGAAAACATGGAATAAAGACTGCAAACAAACTACCAATAAATCAATGTTAAAATATTTGTACCAATCTAAGCAATGGAGTCTTAACCTTTCACCCACAAAAAGGGAAGATTTCTGAGAATGTATTGCATGTGGAGTGGTTTTCAAGATGTATTAATTGAAAAGAGCAAGATGCATAAAGATATTTACTCAGGAGTAGAGATGTTCACTTCAGTCCCAACTACTCTAGAGACTGAGGCAGGAAGATAGCTTGACCTAAGCGTTCAAGACTAGACTGGGCAATATATAGCAAGACCCTCTCCGAAAAATACACACGTGAGCACCGTGCACAAAGGCATACTCACACTTACATAGATGTTTTGGGTAAAAAGGAAGAGGAAACAAGAATCTATGTTAATACAGATATATGTACTATGTGTTTATTTTCTACGCCACACAGGCACTTGCTGTTCCCAGAAGACTGGAATAACCGGAACACAACAACTGGGAACAGCACTGAGACCAGGAGTGCTCTGCCAGGCAGGAAACAAGGGTCCAAGTGCTAGGGATTAGGGAAGTAGCCCAGGTTTGAGAGGACATGACTCTGAGGAGGAACCAATGAAGAGGTGCTTGTCTAAAAACTTGCATGCTATCTTCCCTCAAGATGTTTGCAGCTCCCAAAACGCATACATACGGACGGAGTGACACAATAAAAAAAAAAAAAAAACCAGAAAACAGTTAAAGAGCCAAACAGTGACTGACACCCTCTTACAGCTGTGAAATGCAAGGATGGCAAGGATGGCTGTCAGGGGCCCTCTAAGACAGTCCTAGTCAAAACATCATCTGAAAAGTAAAAAGGTAACAGACTCATGGAATCAAAAATACTGGCAAATCATGTATCAGATCAGGAACTTGTGTACAGAGTATAAAAGAACAACAACACTATAAGGACAAAAAGATAATCCCATTGAAAAAGGGTAGACAGTCTGAACATTATTCAAAAAATATATATATTTATGGCCAATAGGCACACAGGAAAATGATCAGCATCATTAGACACTAAGGAAATGCAAGTCAAAACAATGACACACCACTTAAAATCCAGTAGGGTGACTACTATCCAAAAGACAGACATTAGTAAGTTTGGGTAACCCCCCGTACCAAAAAAAAAAACACAAGTGTTGATAAGCAATGTAAAGTAATCATACATTGCTGGTGGGACTATAACTCAGAACAGTCACTTGAGAAACCTCTATGACAATTCCTCAATAACTGAAACCAAGTTAATACAGCCCAGCAATTCTACTCCTTGGTATATACCCAAAAGAAATTACAACACACGAACAAAAACTTTTATAGTGTTCATAACATTATTCATAATAGTGGAGCCAACCTTAAAGTCCCTCAGTTGACAAAAGAAAAAATGTAGCATATACGTAAAATGAAGCATTATTCAACATTTTAAAAAAAAATGAAATGCTGATAATGCTACAACTCAGATGAATACCTAAAATATACTAAATAAAAGGAGCTAGTTATAAAAGAACCACATTTTTTCATGATTCCATTTCTATGAAGTGTCTAGGCAAATCTGGAGAGTACGCTAGCAACTGCTCACAGCTGGGAGAACAGTACTGGGAAGAAATTAATGTGATCATTAATTATGTGTATGGCATTTCCTTAGAGTGAAGAAAATATTCTAAAATTGGTGGTAATTGCACAAGTCTTAACATACTCAAAGTCATTAAATGATATACTTTAAATGGGAATTATGTGGTCTGTAAATTATGTCTTAAAGCTATGAGAAAAAAGACGACTAAATTTTATGATACGTAGTCATAATAATATAAATCACAATGGGAGTGAAAAATGGTTTAAAGGTAAAAGGAGTGTAGGGAATATTCTGTATAGTAGTACCTCAGTTCACAAACCTGATTCTTCCCACTATTCCGGTTGCAAACTGAATCAGATGAAAGCCAAATCAAATTCAATGGTTAGGTTCAATGTTGATCTTCTGGGAAAATCTGATCTGGTCTTCATCCAGTTCAGCATGTAGCCAGAATCATACAGAATTGAGTTCATAAACCGAAATATCGCTGTTATCTTATTCTGGATGGTGACAGGAATAAACTCACTTTATAAAAGATCACTGGCCCTTACCCCTATGAGGCATGCCTATCAGTATCTCAATAAAAAAGTGTGGTTTTAAAATATTAAATTTGGAACTTAAGGAAATTGAGAAGGAAAAATGACTTGCATACAGTAACATGCTAAATTAATGACTAGTTAAAAAAAATTGTTCCTGATTGGGTGCATGTATATCTAAATGGCTATTCCTTCCTTTCCCCAAGTATTATCATTTTTATAATATCATGCTGCTTTCTTTATAGCAGTTAAAATTACCTAAAATTTTATTATGTTTAATTTATTACTCTGCCCTTCCTCAATAAAAAGTTAAGTTCCATGAGAGCAGGTGCGAGAGGTCGAGGTCCTGAGATCTGGCTGGCTGCCTTGGCAGAACAGAGTCTGCGCACGCGCAGACTCCCCATTCCTCGGCACACCGAGTAGAGCATTCCTGCCAGCCCCCCCAGAGCCCGCCCCGCAGTGCACCCCCGCCTTCCCTCAGCCTACTGCCTTCCCTCAGCCTACTTCCGCCCTTCCTCTGAGCGCACTTCCGCCCTTCCTCTTCAGCCTATATAGACTCCTGCACATCGGTACTAAAATCGGATCTGCGCCATCAGCCTCATCTCCGGAGTCATCTCTCCGTCACCCCTTGCCAGTCCCCCGCAGCCCCAAAAAGGCTGCAGCAGGGACCTTCTATGTCCAGTGCTATATTCCCAAAACCTAGAACAGTGCTTAGTACACACAGGATGCTTAATAAATATCCAGAATAAATGAATGAAATTGCACCTCAATCACTTTCTCTAGTTCATATTGAATTTAAGAAGATGGGAATGGACTTTGAAATATGTTGAAAGAGCAACCAAACGCAGGTCTGGTTAAATCATCACCAATGTATCTTCAAGACAGTTAAAAAGGATAAATGAAGATAAGTAATAATGCATTATGGAACGATGGTTCTATTTAATGATTCAATTGAAATAAAAACTTCAATAAAAAATTAAGAAACATAAAATAATGAAGTAAAGCGTCTCAAAACATTACAGCTTAATCTATTAAGCATTACAATTTAAATATGGCCAAAGTTATGGAAATTTGAATGAAAAGTTACCATAAATTACATGACATTCAGATTTTAGAATAGCCTGGAAAAACAAACAAAATGGAGGCCTTTTGCCTTAAAGATGATTGCTCTGAAATTGTCTTGATAGAGATGCTTTTAAATTCTTCCGTATGCTCTGTCTCCCTTACACTCTTCAGTGCTTCAAGTTGTTTTTTAATATGTGAACCATTAGTACTTTTACTTATTTTATTTAAAGACAAGAAGAAGAAAAAAACAACCAAACAAAACAGAAAGAGGGCAGCAATGATACAGAATTTCAAAGAGGAAAGAAAAAAAAAAAAAAGAACCACCACCACAAAAAAACACTAAGAAATCACCACTTGTAAGTTACATACTGTCATCATTGGAAGTAGCTGTTCCAGTTACAAAGTTAAAGCACACAAAGTAGACATTCAAACAGTGAGACTGTTAATGGTTCTGCTCAACAGTCTAACAAAAACAGTAATACGGTCATCTATCTTACACACTTAAACACACACCCAGTCCTTTAGAGCACTTTCTTTTCCTCTCTTTTTTACAGTAGCAATCACACATTTTGGGTTTTATTACTCCTACAGTTCTTATTACTTTTTACACTAGAGACACAATGTATTATTTATAAATATGATTCTTCTTTATTTCACTAATGAGTTGTCAAGTTGTCTTCATTTCCCTATGAAGGCCTCAAGATCCTTCTTTTTTATAGCTGAGTAATAGTCCATTGTATAAAAAGTATTTTTATTTTATGTCCTAAATGAGATTGAAAACTTTAGTAATTACTCTCTCAGAAAAGGTGTTACATAAATGAAAAAGTGCTGCGATTCAATCTTTTTTTTAATTCAACTAGTATGTAAACATTCCTTTCTTAACATTCTTTTAGTACAACACAGACTGTACGGGAATGGAACTCAAGGCATGACATATGACATATGCTAGGCAGGCACTCTAACCGCTGAGCTACACGCCCACCCCCTCCTCAAACTAGTTTCTTCCAGCATGAAGTTTCACACTCCTGTATGCTATGTTAGCAGTCCTAGGATGCAGCATTAAGTAGGTAAATTATAGATGTCTGAATGACAAAAAAGGTGACTGGAGCGGTAGGCAGAAAGAGCACCAAACTGGAATTCAAGAAACAAGTTCTGGCCCTGAGTTCTGGTCTACAAAGAAATGCTTTACAGTCCTTGGGCCTTGAACTACTTTGGCTTCTAAGTCTTAAAAAAGCCTTGAGAAGTGAGACTTCTACTAAATCAAAGTAAAACCCAGTTTTTCCCTCTCTGGGTATATATACTTGCAAATTATCCTACATACTGCTGAAGAGCATCTCCTCATTCTAGGGGGCTAGTTCAAGTAATTTAAAATAAAACAAATGGTTATTTCCAACAGAGGCGAATGGCTAATTATACAGTTGTTAGGAAAGTAAATGTTTACCAACAGTGTCACCTCCAAGAGATCCTACTGCTTAAGAAGAAACAAAACATTTTATTTTGTTCAATACATTTTTCCTTTTATTCTCTTCAGTACTTTTTGTGAAGGTAACATCTCCTATAGCTCTTTAGTATAGGCCACACATCAAAAAACTTTGTATCTTTTCCATGCATTGAAGCATTTTGGTTATATACTGCCTAGGAAGTAAGATCCTCCAAACACATTACCAAAACTAATAAAAAAAAGTATTAATGTGGATTATTTTTTGTTTAGCAGTGCTGGAAACCAAAGCAAGGACCTCTGACACGCTAACCGAGCCCTCTGCCACTGAGCTATCCCCAGCCTACAGTGAGCTTTCCAGGGCACTGATGTTTTATTGAGGGTCAGAACAGCTGAAATGCTTCCATGAAGTACTGGATAGATGCTTTTGTTTAAAAGCCATAAAGTACTGGATGTGGTTTTACTTAGAGAACCCTAACAGGAATAGGTATAAATTAATGAGTACACATAAGCAATATTTGTGTGATAAAAGGAAGTATCTAGCTCCTTAGAACTGAATATGCCTTTGTCAAAAAAGTTTATATGATTCTAACTAAACCTGACAATTAAATGCAACTGTCTAATGTAACACAGTAACAATAATAGCAAGTAAATACCATCAGACAATAGAGCAATGATTTTGTTTTAAAAAAAAAAAAAACCTCTTACCTTTTTGGGCTTTCATTGTCTGTTCTTCAATCTGCCTAAGCCGTTCCATTAGCTCTTCCTTTTCACGTTCTATTCTTTCCTTTTCCTTTTCTGCTATTTCTCTTTTCTTCTTTTCGTTTTCTAGTTGTGCCCTTAGAATGAATGCAATTCTGTCTTACTAACAGAAATGTTATTTGTGTGAAATCTAAGTACTTAGGCATTAACTGAAAACAAACTACAGCACAAATATATTCTGAGTTTTCATTATACTCAGTTGTGTTCAAAATACGCTACGGTTATAAACACAGGACCACGTTGTTACATACACTTTTATGTACACACACATGTGATGGGATCCAAATATTTCTTATTATGTGGTCAAAATCAAGACAGCTGGTAACTATTTTAAAGACACTAAAAATTTGGCTGAGCACACACTTAAAAATTCCAACTACTTGGAAGGCTGAGTCAGAAGACTCAAAAGTTCGACATTAGTCTGAGCAAATTTAGTGAGATGCTGTGTCAAAACGTTTAAAAATGTTTGGACAAAACTCAGTATTCTCAGGGCTCACTTCCCAGGACTAAGGGGGAAACAGAAATTAAGAACTTGTTTTTAAGGCAGACTTGAACAGGTAAAAAACAATTTGGAGATTTATCATTTGAATACAGGAAGAACTGACAACAAATGTCAGCATCGTAAGAGTTAACTGCACAAGTGTGATACAAGAAAAGGCCTTCTTCAGATCACCAGGAGTCTTCCACTGGGGAAATAGCGAAAGCTTGAATACAGAAAAGCAAGCACCATAAATAGAAAAGTAGCCCGAGAGGGCAACAATTTTCAATCAATAATGAATTCAGGTTTAATTTCTGGGATAGTACCCGTTTGTCCCTACACAAGATAGCAAATCAGTTTTATCACCTTTGGCAATTCTATTAGAATGATAGTACGTGTCTAATGCTGCTAAAAAAGATTATCATCAGAGCTTGGTGGGAAAAAAAATGCCTCAATTGTTTATTATAAATATAGCTAAAAAGCCAGGCGTGATAGCGCGCTCATTCCTGTAATCCTAGCACTCAGGGGGCTGAGGCAGGAGGATCACTGCAAGTTCAACACCAGCCTAGGCTACAAAGTGAGCCCAAGGCCAGCCTGAACTGCATAGTGAGACCCTGTCTCAAAAAAGACAAAAAAAAAAAAAAAAAAAAAAAAAAAAAAAAAAAAAAAAAAAAAAAAAAAAAAAAGCTAAAACTTACTCATCAAACATCTACCAAAAGCCAACCATGGGTCAAAAGAGAAACTTTAGTAAGTTTAAACAATATTCAAATCACTACTACTGTAACAATTCATTTTTCACTTAAAAATATCAATTTTTGTCTCTAACATTTCTTTACTATTTCATGAAATGACATCATTGCCATCTAATTTCAACTCAGAATTTGATGCATAAAACCTCATTTCCAGTCTCTCATAATAGTGAAGTTTTACTATCACAGCATTTCTTCTTTACTCTTTAAAACTATATTTTAAAGTTCTTGCAGATTCTAGTCTGGGGACCTCACTGTAGCCAAAGCTAAGGGTCACTGTGCTTTCTGTGGTTTAATGAATCGAACTAAAGACTTGGGACTCCTCATCCCAGAGTAACTTCACTTTGGTTCTGGAGTTCACCATGGGTATTTTCTCAACACCTAAGAGAAAAAGCCAAATACTGTATCCTGAGTTTTGGGTTCACCTCTTTATACTTATTTCAGTCTACAAAACACACACACAAGCAAAGGGAAGACTTAAATGATAGAAGCTTAAGGAAATGTTTTCATTTCCCAGTTTTCTTGGCCAAAGGAAGGGCCAAGCACTGTGATTTTCAAATAACAGTATAAGCAAAAACTATTTTCCATAATATGGTGTCTACCACCTGAAGATAATGGTTGATTAACCTATTCCAACCAATCCCATCTCTGTAGTAGTGACATCCAATGCTGCTACTGCACATATGCGAAGACAGCTACCCTCTTCTAGTGCCAAGACACTTCTCAAGGACTCATAGTGTAAATGACATCTCAAGACCTAACGATTACAAGCATCAATCACATTAAATCCACTCAAAACCTTATAGTTTAGCTCTGGTGTATAAGGACCCTTCTGAGGATGGACGCTGTTTTTATTTAACTTTCTCCTACTGACATTTCATTTGCTCTGCGGGGATGAAGAAGACAGAGATGTGGACAAAGAAAAAAAAAAGACAGAATGGAACCTGACCACAATCAAGTTGAAGGCAAAGTTTATAGTCCTACTGAAAAGTGGAGTAAGTATAGAGCAGACATTAACCTGATTACAATATGTGAAACACTGCAGATTATTCTGTATTCTTCTGGGTCTCGTACCTTAACTCTGCTGAATACACAGCCATCACCAGCTAACTCTTCATTCAAATGCCATCAGCTCTCAGCATTACTCAGTGATACAGTTTTTGAAGATGTCTTGTCTCAGTGATAAAACTGGAAGATCCTGCTTCCCCCTGCATAATGTTCACTAACTTGGTCTATTCACTGGTTCCGTGGCATGCTCACACATTTGTTTATGCTAGCTTCCTCTTCTGAGCATGCCTTCCTGACTTGCTAACCTTCAGGCCTTGATCAAGTCCCGCTCCCCAACCTCCAGGAAACTTACAATTATGATAACTACAGATCTAGATCCCTTTTTGAATTTAGATGTGAGTCTGGAAATACTCATTTCGACCCAGTTTTATTTCATGGACATAAATACATTTAGTAAATTATTTGTATTAACATGCAAAAACAGAGTAATTTTCAAAGAATATCAAATGGACCCAATTAATTTTTTTCCAATTACATTTTTAAGTGAATATTAAGAATATTTAGCTCAGACTATGTATTAATTGTGGTAATAGCTACTATTTAATAAGCACCAAATTCTTTGCTAAATTCCTGTACAGTTGCATCACTATTTCTTACAAAAACCCTTGAAGGTAAGAATATTTTCCTATTAAGAGCAAAAGAAAACTAGTTACAAGGCTTTTGTTCTTTGCATAACTGTAGCCATTACACATACTCTCTCATAGCTGATCTACAATTGGCACATGGCTATCTGATTCTAAATTATAAACTTGAGGCTTTAGTTTTTAAATTTTGGTAACAAATTTGGCCATACATATTATTTGATTTGGATGAAAAAAAGTGTAAAGACTACAGTGATCAACCACAACAGATGAGGTCATTTTCACTGCCAAAAAAACCTAAGTTACAAAAAAGATGAGAAAATATGGCCACATATACCAACATATTGCACAGGAAGAGATTTCCTTTCTGGCGTTCCCTACTATTCTCTACTACTTTCCCTACTACCATCCTCGCCTGAGAGAGCCAAGCAGCACAAGCAGCATACCTCTGAGCATTCCCCCAAGTATCTCTGGGGCTACTTCGCTAGGGAGTGTGACCAAAGTATTTCCACATACACTGCTACCGTTTCTCTCTGACTTGTACAGCAAGGAATCAATGAAGACCTAGCATGCCAATCACTAGACAGCCAGTATAATAAAATTAGTGCACTCCTACTCTGTATAAAGCAGTCAATCAACGCTTAATGATGAAAAGTTGCAAAATGTATCCAAGAAAGGGGCTGTAGATTATTTATACCACAGAAGAAATTTAAGTCTGAGTGTAGCCCTTAGAGTAACTAAAATATAGCATGATCACCACATGGTACTAATTAAGCCTATACTAAAAGCCACAGAGCACTATGTGCTGAGAAATAAAAAATATATGAACTAGGCAAATACAGTGGACCCTTAAGTTATGACCAGCCTTACATACGAGCAACTTGGGTTTATGACTGGAAGTTTAGGTTTAACTTAAGATCAAGTCTTGACTTACAATCCACATGCTGTCTGTTTGTGTGGTTGTAAACACAGAGTTGCAATGTCAGACAAGTGTATGGGAGCATACGTCTAAATCAGATGCCCATGTTTACAGATGTTGTTTTGGTCAGTGCTCCATATGATCTCCACAACTGCTGCTATTAAAATGGCCCCCAAAAAAGCCACAAAAGAAGCTAAGGAAGGAAGGTAAGGTAAAGAAAGCGTCATAATTGAAAAGATCAGTGTTAAAGAAAAGACAGAAACAGACAACCTTAGACCAGTTTTTAGTTCCAAAAAGGCTAGAATCTAGTGAGCAAGAAACAGGTCCTACTGGGCTACAGACTCTCCCAAAGAGAAAATGAACACCAGAGAGTAGGACAAAGTTCTTATGGAAGGCGATTCTCCTTTCAAGTAATAACCCTTCCAATTCTCCCTTCCTGCAAGCCAAAGATGTCAATTTGAATGAGTACAGTATAAAATGGTTTCTGGCAAACCAGGCATATTTTATAACTTTTTGGTGAATACACTAGGAAAATTATTGGTGCTTCTGATAAATTACACCTATTATACAATACTTTTTTATTATGAAAAGGTCTGTTAAGGGGTATTTTGAGAGTTTCAGAACATTACGGATATTTCTTACAGAAGAAACAGCCTTGATGTACAACCAACTTCAGTTACAACTAGCCCTTGTGAACAAATCAAGTTCATAAGTCAAGCGTCACTGTAATATATCAACATTATGGACAAAAAAAATCAGTTGAGATATAATCTCAAGTGGTATGAGATACAGAAAATACACAGAGAGTGACTTTTCATGTAACTTATGATACTGCAGAAGACCTTAAAGAAACGATGTAAGCTTTAAGGAAAAGATGATTTTAAAAAATAAAGACCAAGGCTGGGCACGGGGTGCACACCTGTCATCCGCGCACTCGGGAGGTTGAGGCAACAGGATGCTGCCTTCAATGCCAGCCTCGGGCTACCTAGTGAGTTTAAGGCCACCCTAAAATACAAAGCCAAATCTTTTCTCAAAAACTGTAACAATGTATAGAAAACAAAGTACAACAAAGAATTTTTTTAAAAAGTTTTTAAATACAAGAACAGGAAAGCAGCGATTTTTAGGAGGCTTGTGCTGCAGCAGGGGAGTGTCAGTGAACAGGAGGGACCTCCTGGGCCAGCACTCAGGAAGCGACTGAGGAGCGCTGCTCACAAAGTGTGTGACACTAACGCTGGACCTACAGTGTACCTGAAGAACACATGGGAACAACAAAAAGGGACAGAGCCCTGAGTGACAGTCTAATTTGGTTTCTCTAGTAACAGGATCACAAATTACCGAAAGGCTTCATGCTCCCATAAAAGACGTCAAGTCTGGGCCAGGGGTTTAGCTCAGAGGCCTAAGTGCCTGCCAGGCAAGTGCAAGGTCAGGAATTCAATTCCTGGTACAAAAAAATAACAAAACAAAAAAAACATGTAAAGTCAGAGTCCCCTGGGGCAGTCCGAGTTAATATTACGAAACAAAATTAATAAATGCCTGAATTACTATAACGTTTTTAAAAATCATCAAATACAAATATGAGGTTAATAGGCAGAGGGCCTATTAAATTACGAGAGACAAATCATATTATTTCCAATATGCTTGAAATATGTATGTTTACTGCTCTCAATTTTAGGTGGCCTTTACGGTCTGTTTTGTGTTTTGAGACAGGGTCTCACTGTGTAGCTCAGGCTGCCCTTGAACGCTAGGCAAGCCTCCTGCCTCAGCCTTCCCAGTTCTGGGGCTTCAGGTGTGCTCCACCACGCCTGGTCTTGGGTTTATTTTTTAAAAGTCTAGTCTACTTCTTATTTTGTTCTATAAAGACTTTCTCAAGTATAGTTAATAGTTTTCTCAAGTAAAGCATGAAGTCAAAATTAGTATAGAATCTGATTTAGGAGTTACATTACTGGACCAAGTAATGTGGTTCCAAGGTCCATAAAGACTGTATTTAGTGACACTTCACATTTTGAGTTCTCAATTCTAATATATTTGTATTGGTATCTTACTTAAATTCAAGAAAAACTGCCCAAAAGAAAATCAATAGTGTTAGAAAGGATTAGTGTTTTCCTCCTCTGCACAGTGACTTTCAGTACAATTCTGTAACGCCACTAACATTGCGCTTCAGTGTGTTTCAGCACATTTATACCCTGCAAAATTAAGTGTCACAAGCAAAACAAATGTGGAATTTTCTAACTGCAGTGTCTGTCAGTGAAAAGCATGTATGATAAAAGAAAAACGTATCTGTTACGTCATGACAGCAATTTTCTCAGAAATACCTGTCGAAGATTTCTACCTTGAACATTATGCATACTCATTTTAAATGATAGTGGGATACTTTCAGTTTAAATACATGAAAGAATGTAAACATCTAAAAGTGGGGCACTTAATGAAACGAAGCAGCCTTACATTTTAAATAGCGTACACTCCTGTCAATGAAAGCTGAACGGTTATAAATTCACACCTTTCCAGCTGCTTCTGCTGCTTCTCCTCCCTGGCCTGAGCCTTCATCTGCTGGACCTCAATGGTGTCGGGTTTCCTCCTTCGCATGTACAGTTCATGGTTCCCCATGCACAAGGCCAAGATCCGCTTGTTGATTCTCAAACGAGGTGCATAAAAAACAAAATCCTACATATAAAACATTCTGAATTTAAAATCTTCACAGATAATGCTTTTGACAAAAATGTACTGAATATCAACATTAGGAACAAATTCTGTCACATTACACCTAGATTAGAAATCATTAAATCATTAAATTTCATAACTTCAGTATGACACGCTTTCATAGAACTAATTTCTCACCCTCATATCTCAACAGTTTTATCCTCTCAGAATATTTATGTACTTATTATTCTTCATCTAAATTACTATGAACACCTATTTTTCATACCTTAGAGGTTTTTCTTTGCTTTAAAAATGCCACTAAAATGTCAAAATAGTTCCTTGTTGATAGCTTTTTAACCTGGAAATTTTTCCAAATTTTTATAATTTCGGTCCACAGAAACAGAATACTGGAGTAAACTTGACACTAGAAAATTTTAAATACATATTCAAATTAGAAATCCCAAAGCTTCAAATTATAAAGATAAAAGTTCACGCCAGGTATGGTAGCACATGTGTGTAATCCCAGCACCTAAGAAGCTGAGGCAGAAAGATTTCAAATTCAAGACCACCCTGAACTATGCAGACCCTGCCTCAAAAAAATCCATAAATGAATGTTAGGAGCCATCAAAGCTGGAAACAGACCACATTTGCGGTAGGCAGGCAGCCTGCCTGGTAAGAGAACAAAGACCACCTGGGGTGAGACAGAGAACAGTGACTCCAGTCCCAAAAAAATCGGGCCCTTAAATTGCCATAGGCAATGGGGTGTCACACGACATTAAGTTACTAAACTTATAAACAAACACCCTACAGTGAGGGGGAAGTTTCTTTCCTCCCACCTGATCCCAGTTTTTATCTCTTCATTTTCTCATCCTCTCGGGGTCTTTCACCCCAGGAACCTCAAGAGCCACTCAGGTGTGGCAGATGAATGAATGAAAAAAAATTCATAATGCAAAACTATAGAGTTAACTTAGAATAGGGCTACTTTCCCTACATTCAAATCACCAATAAATAAAGATTTTAAAACTGCTTCTTAGAAATGATGATTGTGGGGCCAGGGGCTTAGCTCAGCTGCCTAAGTGCCTGCCCTACAAGCATGAGATCTTGAAATCAATCTCCGCACCAAAAAAAAAGCAACGGTGATTGTTCACCTAATAAATATTACTTCATAAACAGATCTTGGCTAACATAAAACACATTTATATCTTGTAAAAAAGTTTAAGACCTTGTATCTTTTAATAATATTGTTACTTTTTATCACAGGAAAACCATGAAATGTTTCTCAGAAGCAGTTTAATAAATGTGAACTCCATTCTTCAAGCAACATCGTAGGAAAGTAGCAGAAATTTAAAGAATACACAAAAGGTTACAAATTTTTACTTACAGGTGCCTTTTTGTCTATTGGCTTTATAACAAATTTTTTGTCATTAAATGAAATATTTCTGATTTCACTCCAGGGAAAGCCAATTTTAGGTGTTAACCTTAAAAAAAAAAAAAAAAAAGAGTGCTTCCCTTTAATTAAAAGCATGAAAACACAAAATTATTAACTTTCTGGGGCCAGTTTATCAGAATGACCACCCATAAGAATCCTAGATTTTCAAAATATATTAATGTACTCAATATATAGTCAACATTCAAAAGAAATATAATAAACAGAGAAAATAACAGCCATTTTAATATTTCATAAATGTATCATGATCCTTTAAAAACATTATAGTTATTTTCTCAAAATTACCTAAAAAAAAAAATCATCTGGTAACTGGTACAGAAGTGAACCTCTTGCAGTTACTTGGCACTAATTCTACGTAATTTTTATTCTATTTGGTCTCAACCTACTATACTATGTTTTTACATAGTTTTTTAAACTATGTTCAAAAAAGGAGAAAACACTAAGCTACTGTAATTTCTCGTATAGATTCCGCACACAAATTACTGAATTATTTCCTCTAATTAAAAAAAGGTTTGGATATATGACTATATTAAACACACTGTATTTTCAGTATATCTTTAAAGGATTAATTTATAATATACAAATGATATCTCAATTAAAAAGTTTTAGGCCGGGTGCGGTGGCGCATGTCTGCAACACAGCACTTAGGAAGGGGTAAAGCAGAAATATCGCTGCAAGTTTGAGGCAGCCTGGACCACAAAGTGAGTTCCAGCCCAGCCTGAACTGCATGGTGAAACCTTGTCTCAAAAAGACAAAAAAAAAAAAGTTTAAACGTTTACACACATGAATGGCTGGATAAATGGTAGAGCCACAACTCAAACCGACTATATAGTATTTGCTCCCTTTTTTACCATCCTAGTCACAAAGATACAGCAAATCAAATCAGAATAACTACTTCTGATTCTGTTTTTTCATATATTTTAATCTGATTCAGACTATTATTTCACTGTGCATACATAAAATGCCTTACCATCATCTCCTAATCACAAGAGTGAAAAACGTGACCACTATACTGGCCAAAAGACATCTTGCAGTCAGGCTTCTGACAAAGCAAAAATCTCCACCTATTTACACTATCTTTATTGTTTAAGCAAATAGTCCTATAGCACAGCAAATCATTTTTTCTATGTAAAAATTCTTTACTCAAAGCGGTATACAGCCTTATAAAGGCCACTGAGATAAAAGTAACTTGCTTGAAAAGGAGGCTGTGAGAACATAACACTTTTAAGGTAATAAATACTTTACACTATATGCTACCTTAAAAAATTCTAAAACAAGTGTCTGAGATGATCCTGGAAATCAATACAAAAATGTTTAAAAAAAAAAGCAAAGTATAGTCCATTAAAAAAAATCAGAATTGAAATGATCTTTTTTTGAAAAAAAAAATTCAAAGTTTTTCTTCTGAATACAGCATCTAATGTGCTCTGTAATGTAACTGAACAAGATCTTTAAATCCTTTTTTGGAATCATTACATATGCTTTGGAATACATATGTTATTAGATATATGTACATAAAAGCTAGAATTCTGGAATCACGCAGAATAAAGAATACTATAATGCCTTAGGAAAAAGGCTTTACTGGTATGGACTTGACTGCTTTTGTGGTCTGGTAATAAAAGAAGGTAAAAGAAACTGTACTTATTTCTAAAAAGGGCTAGGGTTGGGGATATAGCTCAGCGGCACAGTGCCTCCTGGTAAGCATGAGGAGGTCCTGAGTTTGATTCCTGGTACCAAAAAAAAAAAAAAAAACATATAGCAAGCACGAGGTCCTGAGTTCAATACCTGGTACCAACAAACAAATAAACAAAAGGGCTGTAAGAATCTCATACATTATATGTAGTTTTATACACCTAACAGTGCTTATTTAGCATATATTTGGTATATATACCAAAAGTATTAATGAATTTTATATATAAATAAAATTTTAAAAAGCCAGTCAATTGTAAAATACAGCTATGCTGTTCACCATGCTTAATACAGGGATATTCTAATGATGTTCAAAATTATTCAAAACAATTCCAGTAAGTGTTCAAACAGTATGTTCTAAAATCTAACAAACATACCTCTATTGACTTCATTTTCTCATTGCTTCTGGTTTCTTATATACATTAACTTCAATTTCAACCTATTTGTTAGGCATAATAAAATGTAAGGAATAATTCTTAACCTACTGAGGGACTCTTTTTAAAAAATCTTGGCAGTCCTGGGGATCAAACACACTAAGCAAGTGGTCTGCTATCAACGAACTATACCCCAAGGTCTGAGGGAAAAGATTTAATTGTTACTATGTTATGTAAACATAGTTATGGGAGTTTTAGGAGTTATGTAAACATAACTCCCAAAAGATAAATTTCAAATAAAAGTATCATCCTACTTGATCAACATACTGAGAAGTGGAACTCTGAAACTGCAAGGTGATAAGAAAATAGTAATACAGTACCTGACAGTCTGTGACATCAACAAATCTTTTAACATGATGAAGAAAATTAGTAAGGGTAATAAGACAAGAAGTAACTTTTACAAACAGCATGTGAAAACCATTTAGACCACCAAATAATGACTAGCTCACTATGCAACTAGTTTACTTACTTGTCATCATGCTCATAAATATTCAGGCCCAAAGCATCAACACCTAGCCACAACTCAGTACCCTTCTTATTTTTTATTTCAAAATAGTTGACACCGTACATTTCTAAATCCTGTGCAATCTTCAAGTATTCCATCATCGAATCTTCCCTGTTGAAATAAAGGTAAATGTAATGTATTTAAGTATCTAAACATTAAACATACAAAAATACCTTGGATTAAAGTTTAGTGTTTTTACATTTATTCATGTAAGTCAAATGATTCCAGAGTGATAATCTGATGTAACACTAAATATCAGAACTTTAAAAAAACAAACACTTTTAACCTAAAAACATACATATAAAATAGCCAACCAGCTACCTTAGCATTCCTCTATGTTCTTCATGCCAGTTTTGTATTCTTTCTTCCCACTGTTCTTTTGTCAATTTGTGTTGTTCCAAAACACTAAAAGGGGGGAAAATCTGTTAACACCTTTATGACTCAAAATTAATATTCCATTAAAAGTCTAGAACCACTTTGTTAATCTGGCTGTGGTAGTGGTCATAGGAATCAATACACATGGCAAAATTGATGAAATGTGAATAGATTGTGTCAACAGCAACACCAAACTCCACTTATACAAGATGTTACCAGCAGGGAGGATACATGGAATCTGTCATTTTTTAAATAGTAGTATCTGAGCCTGACAGGTGGCCTACACATAAGATTCCAGGATTTGGGAGGCTGAGACAGGAGGATTGCCACGAGTTTGGGGCTGGCCTGCGCTACATAGAGAGCCTGAACTACATAGTGAGACTGTCTCAAAAACAAACAAAGGGGGCTGGGGATTTAGCTCAGTGGCATAAGCACTTGCCTTGCAAGCACCTGGTCCTGAGTTCAATCCCTAGTACCGATTAAAAAAACAAACAAAAACATATATATATACATATACATGTAAAATAATAGCATTGGAATCTATATCTCAAAGTAAAAAGCTTTTGAACAGCTTGAATTATTTTAAATAATATAGCTTTAATTATAGCTGTTGTAAAGATAGCTGATAAGAATTCAAATGTTTAGGGGCTGGGAATTTAGCTCAGCGGCATAAGCACCTGCCTTGCAAGCATGTGGTCGTGAGTTCGATCGCTGGTACCAATTAAAAAAAAAAAAAAAAAAAGATATTTAAAAAAAAAGAATTCAAATGTTTCTAATGAATAAACAGAACCCAAAAAATGGCTCTGTTTTGTTTTTTAGGAAAGGGTCTTACTATGTAGTTGAGGCTGGCCCTGAACTTGCTATGTAGCCCAGGCTAGTCTCAAACTCAGTGATCCTCCTGCCTCAGCCTCCTGAATGCTAGGATTACAGGCATGTGCTACCATGCCTGGGTTGGTTTTCTCATTTTTAATACGGAAAATCAAAGGACAGAAAACCACGATTCTTGGGCCCAATTCACCCTTAAGTTACATATTAGTTTCTTTTGTATGCTCCCAGTGTTCATTACTCAAATGTAAACAAGTACAACCATTCTTTTTTTTTTTTTTTTTTTTTAAAGGGAGTAAAATTAAACACAACAAAACAGAAGAGAACGGGACATAAGAAAGCATAAATTTCAAAGCTGGACAACCAGAGATCTTCACTATCTGTCATACTGTCTCTTGTTTTCTTCCAAATGGTTGTCCTTATCTTTGCATATGGGGAGCTCATACTAAATAACATATCAATCTTTTCACAAGATGTGCAGTTCACTGGCTCCCACTTGCTAAGCAGTGGGAAGGAGGAGGGGGGACACGGGATGGGGGACAGGACAACACGAGATGTCTGATTCTCAGCCCACACGCTGGCAGGATCACAGCGACTCCCAGGGAGGGGAGGAGCTCCTTGCTCTCCTGGCACCCCGAGTCAACCACACAGTGCAGGTCCTGACGTACCAGGGTCTCTCCCCTTGGGCCGCTGAAAGTCTGCCACACTCTCAGCCACCCCCCAGAGAGGGGAGGAGCTAGTACAACCATTCTTATCTTTTACTGTCAGTATTTTAACACAAAATCAGGAAAGTCAACATGCGGATGCTTTACTGCTCTACACATTATAGATTATGATTTTCTTTGTGCTATATAATGCTGTTCACTTTCCATTAGTGATGAATCCTTAGATCCTATTTTATTGATCACAAAAGCTGTGGTATTAAAATAACAGTTGTTTTACTTGGTAAAAATTGCGCATGAAACCTAGGGATTTCTTGGCAGTATAAGGCTGGGATCTTCCCCTGGACAAGTTATACACAACTTAAAATGCATTTTTAATGGAGTCTGATCATTATGTTTTTATTAAACCCTGCTGCTTTCTCTATGCACTGCCAAGCTCTTCCTTTCAGAGAGGAATTTTGTCCTTGTATTTATTCCTTGTCTGTATACACTCTCGCTACCTTGCCTCAGACTTGGTAAGAAGCATGTAGCCTCAGACGTAGCCCCTAGCATAGCCAACTGCTCACTAGTATAGGGCCACTGGCAGCCCTGGAGAAACACAAACGTGTACCGTTCTCCCCCCTTGAAGGCACAAATCTAGAAATCCACCTTCTTATTCCTGGAGCACTCATTTCTTTTCCAGAACCAAATTTCTTTTAAGGACTGTCCACGTTCTCTAACCGTAAGTTCTACACCTGCCATTCACCGTACCCAATCTATGATCTGGCTTTAATACGGAACACACAGTTTATAGGAATTGCTCTTAGTAACGTCACTACCAATTTCTAATTCTAACAGATACTTTAGTTTGTCCTCACACTTGATCTCTTTGAACTATGACAGTGCTGACCATTCTCTCTCCTTAAAACATTCTTTTACCTTGGTTTCCATGATACAACACTCCTCTAACACTATTTTGAATCACTGGCTATTTTACATAGGGGCTTCTCTCCTCTTCTGCACTTAATAACTGAGATCAAACAACATCTGTCCTAGTCACTGCTTATTCAACTCACTACTTAAAAAACCTGAGATAACTGGGCACATGCCTGTAGTTCTGGCACTTAAAAGGTTAAGGCAAGATGATGTCAGGAATTCAACATCAGCCTGGACAACGTAGTGAAATCTTGCCTCAAAAAAAAAAAGCAAAAACAAAAGATTTTGGGTTGGAATCACTACCAAAACAAGAAGAACATTTCTAGTTTCTTCTCACCAAAATTCATGTTGGTAGTGTTGCTAACTGGTGGGACCCTCAAGCACAGTAAAAAACTTTTCCAGGTTTTAAAACAGACCTCAATGTACTTTTTCTTATCAGTGACATGTGTGCTACAAAAGTTTAACATCTTGAGATTTTAAAATACATTTGACAATACACTTGCCAGATTTCAAATAATAATATCAAACTACATTTGCATCACACTTTATAGCTGAAAGTTGTAAACCACCCATTTTGTGAATTATAGTCACAAGCTGGATGCCAGGAAGAACAGAACTTTCATCCTAACTGCACATCTAGTTATTGAAGTTCAGAAATTTTAGGCTCTATATTCAAGGTCACGTAACTACCAAAGAGTAGAATCAGTACTCAAAACCTAGTTCCCTTTCTATGTCATAGTATTTTAGGATAACTTAAAGAGGTAGATCAACATTGTAGACTGGAACACAGCACTAGCCTGTAAGATTGAAGCCCTTGGTTAAAAAGCCTTTTCAAAAACTTAGAAACAGCTGGGCATGGTGATGGTGCATGTCTGTAATCCTAGCACACAGGAGGCTGAGGCAAGAGGACCACCTTGAGTTCGAAGCCAGGCTGGGCTACATAAGTGAGTTTAAGACCAACCTGCACTACAGTGAGACCCTGTCTCGAAAAAAGAAAAAACAAAAACTGTGAGAACAGCTGGGTATCCGGCACAGCCCTATGTTCCAGCACACTGGGAGGCAAACAAAGGCAGGAAGATCACAAATTCAACTCCAGCCTCAACAACTTAGCAAAACCCTTTCTCAAAAGTTTTAAATAAATAAACATTTATTAAACACCTGTCTACATGTTTCAGAATTCTTACTAAACAACAACTGACATCCTTTTTCAAGTACAAAACATCACAGCCTCCTTACTGCCCATCCTATGGAAATGAAGACAGGAAAAACTACATTAGGCAATTATGGAGCATATAAATCTATGTAGTAATTAGGTCATGATTTTTAAAAATATACTTGATCAGAAAACATATGTTCTGATCCATTTTCCAGAGATTTAAGTATCAGGAAAAAAACACTTTTTTAAAATTTGAAACTTCTGGTGTAAAATTTTCAGAGAATATAGCCTAAAGGTATGTTTCACTTACCGTTGGGGTAACAGTCTATCATTGGCCAGGTAGCCTGGTTTATGAATCTCTTTATCATAATCTCCATATTTGGCTTGGACAGCATAGGAAGCCAAAAGGACTGCAGTTTCTGGTGGGCAATATATCTCATCATTTAAGATGGCTTCTTTAACTTGCAGGAAGAAAAGTCTTTGTGTTATTTCTTGAATTAATTCTTCAGAAACATCTTCAGGAAAGAATTTAGCTCTAAACTTGAACTGTAAGGGATTCTCTTTTTTAACATCTTGCTGTGTCACCTGGAATAATAATTTCAAGCATAATCAACAAAAATTTTAAATTCACAATAACTGAATCTAGTCACATCACATTTTTTGCAAGGAAGTAAGTGAAATAACAGATTGTAAGTTAAAAAAAGATCAGAAAAAAGAAAAAGATGGAAACAAAGCCTTTGTAAATAAGGAGGAGACAAGGAATTGAAGAAGTATAGAGGAATGAGAAAAGAAAGAATCAAGTTATACCATGTACAGGTACAAATTCCCTATAACGAATGTGTTCATAATGTATGCCTAAAATGTACCAACAAACTTAATTTAAAAAAAGACTCTAAATCAGTAAGTAGTACTAAATATGACTGTAAATCTGCAAAGACACATGTAAGAAAAGAAAATTCTATGTTCAGCTATAGCGGAAAGCTTCTCTTCACATTCTTAAGAAGCTTATCCTGTGGATATGGGGGGCGGGGGCACTAAGGGTTAAACCGGTGCCTTCACAGGCAGTTATATCTCCCAGCCTTTTTTAAATTTTTATTTTGAGAAAGGGTCCAGCTAAGTTGCCAGAGTGGGCTCAAACTTACAATCCCTTTTTCTGAGCCTCCCAGAATGCTAGGATTATAGTCCTGCCCAACCATCCCAGCTTTATCCTATAAATGTTTAAATCGGGGTGAAAGTATTTAGTTATACCATTTGTAACACATAGCTTACAACAGTGATTCTTATATGCTAAGTTTTCAAGTAAAAAAAATGAGCATATCTTTTTCCAAAATAAGAAGCTGACAGTGCTTACATGAATTAACACTTTGTAATGATTAACAGATACAGCTGTAAAAAGCTCAGACCTTGTCAGACCCTTAGCTTTCCAGGCTCAAATCTGTAACTTCAAATATAAGTTAATTTGATCATACACACCTTTTTATTTAGTTTAAGCCATGTCGAATAACCTTTGCTATCAACATACTGCAGGCCAAAAAACCAGACCTCACGCAAACCAACTGTTTTCACCACCTAGAAAACAAAACAAAATAGTTCAAATTCACATTATAACTAGGTAACTAACATTAGACACTATAGATCAAAAAACCAAAACTATCTAAGTACAGATATATTGTTTTGCCACAGAAAAAGCCTTTCCTAAATTTGACATGTTGAGTGAATATTAAATTCAAATGTTCTTTGGCGGGGGGAAGAGTCTCATTTTGTTACCAATTGAACTCGTGACCCTCCTGACTCAGCTTCCCAGAGTCCTGGGATTACAGGTATACGCTACCATGCCTAGCTTAAATTCGATTCAGGTTTTGTGTGCTCCATTTTACAGTGTCATTTTAATCTTCCTTTCTTATTTGAATTTTTGTAACATCTCCTTATTTCCCATCATAACATCAGCAATTAACTAGGAGAATATAAAGTTATAATAATCCTCATACCTCTTTCAATTTACTCCTACAAATACAGTACTTAAGCGAGTAATATCATGTTGGTACTAAGAAGTCTGAGGCAGTCTGTTTTACCTCGCTAGCAGAACACCATTCTGGGACTATCTATAAGCTTCACCCTTCTATTTGTTTGCTCATGCACTTCTTTCTCTCTGCCTAGAATGTTTCTTCTGTACTTTTATCACCTGTTGAGTACTTCATTCTTCAAGCCCCACTCAACTAACACGACTTCTGTGAACAAAACTCTCCTGTCATCCACATAAAATTAATCACTTGTTCTCTAATGGTCCCAACATACTTCTTTTACTGGTTAAAACATGTATTCTATCCTATCATCATTACCTGTGTTATTTATTATTTACAGTATATTTATTCTCCTTTAATATGTAACACTTAGGAACAGAGATACTATTTTATTGTCTTAATTCTCATGTTTTCTTATAAAATTATAAGCTTGTGACAGGCACTCAAAAGTAGCAAGGTAAATGAAATGGTGGGGGTAGGGTACATACTCACACTAGCCCCACATTTAACAAGTGTCTGTTAAAGGAACAAGAAAAACTGTATTTTAAAAACATGTGGGAAATAAGCTAGGGGAAGTGACCTTATCAATATTTAGAAAGCTTTACGAAAACATTTAACATCAGTTCTTAATCATAAATATTCTTCATCTATTTTTTTAATTTCAAAATACTACAGGCTCTTGATTTCAAAATACCAAACTTTACTTTTTGCTTTACTTGCCCTATCTAAAAATTTTCACTAAAATGATACACATAAAAATATTAAAAATAAGAAAAACCATTTAGCTGCTAAGAAATTCATCAAAAAACAGACTTCTGGAAGATATGCAATATAAAGATTCACACTAATGATACAAAGCTCATCAGTAAAAAAGCAATGAAAACTTTGATGCAAACAAAAGGCAATGGCGAGGAGTCCCAGAGAACAGTTCAGGTCAGGGGCAGGAACAGGAAACACACAGGTCAAGAGCTGCGGCATGAAACGACTCCAAATAGCCGGCTCAGCTTTGGCCTGCAGTGCCTTGTGAGCCCCACAGTGCTGGCCACGTACAAGGCGAGTGCAGCCGCCCACGACAAACACAGGAGGACCCAGCTGTGACGCACTCCAAGAGCCTTCGTCTCCCCACTGGCCTCTTCCCTACGTCTTCAGGACATACAAACAGCTACTTTTGATTACATACTTTTATAAGTGAAAACTGCTGGCACAAAACTACTGTATAGCTATAAATTTACTTACAAGACCTAGAGTATACAATATACACTACAGACAGTACATAGTATATACTATTGTGCTAATATACCATAAAGCATGCTTCTTTTAAAAACATTTGGAAGAAGAAAGATAAAAATATAAACATTTCAGTATTTCCTGCACCCTAAAAGATTTTCTTGCACATTCTCTGGACACATGGATACTTTTAATTTCACAAGCAGAAGCTGGATGAATAGGCTAGTGAAGACGACCAAGCAAAGAACAAGCTGAAGGACTTCATTCCCTCCAATGCAAGCGCCTCTAACACCTTGCAGCTGGCCTCAATCTGACATTATCATTGAAAGTAAGACTTTGCTGATGTGGACCTATATACACCCTCTTTTCAGAGGACTTAGCCTGCTGCCGGCCTCACCCATCTACTTGCCAGCTCATCCACACACTCACTGCAACCAAGGTAAAACCTGCTTTTAGATTCTTCTATTTGGGCCCAGGGCAGTTGTCAAGAAGCAGAACAATGACTGAAGAATTACTAAGAAACCATAACAAATAACAATACTCTCTGATCTCCACAACCATCATTCACAGTATGAATGTAGCTGTGCATGAAACTGTGAAATACTGTTTCCATATACTTTATCTGGATTCTCATTTAATTCTCAAAAATAACCCTCTGAGACAGCAATGCTATCATCACCCTAATTGTACAAATCACAAAAATGAGGCAAACAGATTAACGCTTCCAATGTCAAACAGGTACTGCTGACACTACTAAAGGCACTATCACTACAGAGCCCACACACTTTACACTACTACACGTCACTGCCAACATAATACATAAGGGTTCATCTTCCCTGGTATCCAAAAGAATGCAATTCTATGTGAGAAAGTAAATACTTCTCAACGATTAATACCAAAAAAGCTGATTAATTCTGGAGTGTCATGTTTACTCAATATATCATTTAAATTAGTTTTGAGTACAAGAAATGCTAACTCTATTTGCATTTTTATTCAATATATATATATATATATATATACATACATACACGCGCGTGCGCACCAAGAGGCCTAAAAGAATCAACAGAAGTGGTTTATTAGTTCACAAGCATGATGCACACAGATCATGCCTTATGGTTTTACTTTTGCTTTAAAAATTTGCTCAAACATACATACAAAAAAAAAACTCATCAAAAAAAACTTTTTTAAGGCTTTAAAACTCATTAATTTTCTAATTAGGAAATGAAAAAGTTCTCAAATTTTTAATTTTTATTTCATCAGATTTCTATCAGCCAGGCATGGTGGCGCATGCCTGTAATCCCAGTACGTGGGAGGCTGCAACAAGAGGACTGCTGTGAGTTCAAGGCAAGCCTGGGCTCCGTAAGTGGGTTCAAGTCCAGCCTGAACTGCATAGCAAGACCCTATCTCAAACAAACAAACAAACAAACAAACAAGGTATGTCAGTATGTGATACTATAGCACCTAATAAAACCAAGATATCTAATATTTATTGCTGTAATGCTAGACTCTTAGCTGTATTTCCAGCCCTCTTTTTATTTTGAGACAAAATCTGAGTAAGATGCCCAGGCTAGTGTCAAACTTTTAGTGTTTCTGTCTCAGCTTCCCAGCGTGCTAGGACTGCAGGCATGTACCACTGCAACACCTGGATAACTATCTCATCATCAAGTTTAGGGTCAGACATACGGCTCAGAGGCACAGTGCCTGCCTGGCAAGTGTAAGGTTATGAGTTTGATTCCTAATACAAAAAAAAAAAAAAAAAAAATCAAGTTCACCTGACCATACACTAGTATTCTGCTTCTGTGTAAAAGTTTACATAAAGTTTATGTACATGTTGTTACCCTCTAAATCTCAAGTCGTGTATGATACACTGCCTTCCTCTCACAGCAATCTATCTCTTTAGTTTCTTACTTGGCCTCTAGGCACTGATCTCTTTTTTCCTTTTATCAACAAAACTGGATGACTTACAGGATTATAATATAGCATGATTTGAGCAGTTTAAATTTTAGAATATTACTACAGTTGGCCCAGACAATTAAATCTGAATCCCTGAAAGGAGTTTCTAAGCACTGTCTTTTTCTTTTTCCTTTTTCTTCAACATACACATAAACACACACAGACATGAGACTCTCAAGACTGAGGGGGCAAAAAAAAAAGACAAGCTCAATAGTCTAAGTTACCTAAAATGACATAGCTGATCTCTATGTCCTATCCATCGCCTAGAAAATCTGAGTCTAGGACACAAACTGCTGTTAACTGTTTCATTACAGCATATAATTTCCTATGCTTTGCTCCTACTGCTCTATCTAAAATCTTTATCTACTTCATTCAGGACTATGTAAAATGTCTGTAAATTCCTTTTAATCACCACCACAATGATTTTCACTGGAGGTGGTAAAGACCTGATGATATTATTATTTAAAAGTTCTATCCTGTAGTAACACAGATGGAACCAGAAATCACTGTTAAGTAAGTCACGCACAGAAAAATAAGTACCACGCAATTTGTCTCATGTGTAATAAAAAAAGTTGATCCTGCCGGGTGTGGCGGTGCACACCTGTAAATCTCAGCACTCGCGTGGCTGAGCCAAGAGGATCAATCCAAATTGGAGGCCAGCCTGGGCTACAAAGTGAGTTCAAGGCCAGCCTGAATTCCACTGTGGAACCATGTCTCAAAAAGAAAAAAAAAGGCTCTCCTAAAAAACGGAGAACAGAATGATCGACAGGAGAGGTTGAGGAGTCAGAGTAGGGAGAAATGAGGAAAAGTTGGTTGATCAGTGGGTTCTAAGAAGCAGCCCGGTGCGTTATTAAACAGAAACACAATTACAGATAATAATGTATTATACATTTTAAGAAGCTAGAAGCTTTTTAAATGTTTCACCAAAAAGCACTGAGCAGGAGTCAGCACCATTTGCGGACTGCGGAGGGAGAGAACCACGACCTACAGGGAGGAGATCCCCCACCCAGGAACCTGTATCATTTTCATTGTTTTTTCTTTTGGGGTGGGGTTTATTCTCTTTTGTTTTGTTTATGTTAACTCTGATGGCATGAGCAGCTATTTGAAAGACAGCAAGACATGTTAGGGAAGCCATTATGTATTTACTTCTGGCTTGAGGCTCTTTACTGCATTCATTGTTTTGTTTTTATTTCTTCTATTCTATCCCATTCTGTTCGATTTTTAATATGTCCAAAGGTGGTATGTGCAGCTGTTTTGAAGACCACAAAGGCATTGTGGTAACTGTTGATTCCAAAAGGTTTGGAAGTTCTGTATCACTTATTCTGGTTTATTTTGATTGATTTTATTGTTTTATTTTCCTTGTTTTTTTTCTCTTTAAAATAAAACAATAAAATTAAAAAAAAGAACTGAGCAGGTAAGTTAAACATTAACTTTAAACATTATACATTATATATAGATATACTGACATTACATTATATATAATTATGTGCATGAATTAAAGATTGTTTTAAAATTTAAAAAAAAGTCTTATAAATATAGGAATGAGACTGAATAAAGAATATTTCTATAGCTGTTTAGTTAGTATACATGCTATTAAAAACTGCAAGTGCTATATTGTTGGATTATCGATAAAAGTATAGGAAAACAGACATGGAAGTATGCAATAATATCCGTATTATGGTATCACAAGTTGCATGCTGCATGTTGTTAAATACCTGGTCAAAAAGTTGTTTCCCAGTTGTATTAGGCTGAATGGCAAATTCCAACTCAGCATCCATTGTAGTTACTCTTACATTGATCTGTAATAAAAAACAAAAGGGACAATCTAAGAAAGAGAATACACTTTTTATTTATGTATTTTTGGTACTGGGGATTGAACGCACGACCCCAGGCTTGGCAGGCAGGTGCTTATGCCACTGAGCTATATCCCCAGCTGAGAATACACTTTTTAAGTAGGAAAGATGACAAATTCTTTTGTCTGATTTACATTTGCTTTACTAAAGTGATACAGATAGATTTTAGTTACAGGAAATCTTAAATCTATTTGAAAAAGAGAAAGATTATGAAGTCCTCATTTAAAAACATCTATTACTAAGTTCTTAACATACACTGGGTCACTGGGTGACTGGACTTTCTGTGCTCTCATTTCCCCTGTGCAACAATACTGGGAAACACTTTTTATTTCTATGGAAACTCATAAGGTCCCCTTTACTTCTCCAAGGACTACAGATTTCAAACAACAGAGCAGATTTTAAACTAAATCCTACTGTCACTCACTAGCCCTTGTTTCTTTCAACATAAAATCTAATACTCACTTTTATACTGCAAATGTATTCCTTACTTTATAAAAAACATTTTTATAAAGCCCTTTTACTTGCTAGACTGCATTTTAAAAACTAATTTTTTGTGTAAATACAATTCTAATGAGGTATCTTAAAAACAGCATGCCTCAGCAAAATAATTTTTAGCCTATAATAGCATAATCCCTCATATGTGGTCTGGATCTATTTTGTACCTTTAAAATATGAAAACTCTCAGATTTTATTTTCCTTTATATATCTTAGTCACTATAACAACTACAACCTCAGCATACATTATGGCTTTTACCTAAAATACTAATCAAATCTTCCAGATTCTTCCTCTTTTAAAATAATCTTATTTTATTCATCTTTACAATAATATTTTACTGGAAAAATAAAGTAACATATGTATCTATATATAAAAATGAAACAATAAAATGGGATTCACAAATCTATCATCAACTTCACTAGAAACAAAAAATATAATTGCACATATTGATTTGTTTGTGAAATGTTTCATGAATTATCCTAGCTTCAACTCCCCCACAGATAAGTGCCAATACCTATTTTGTATTATTTTCTTGCTTCCTTAAAACATTTCTATCACAAATATTGGTCTATAAATAAAACTTTGATGTTTTCAGCTATATAACTGCAAGTTCTTGCAAATGTGTTTCTTGACATGAACAATAGTTACATAGGCATATTACTTTATGAAAATTCATCAACTGTACACTTTTGACATTTTTAAAATTATAATTATCAATCAACACAAATTATACAACACAATCCACTTATATATTCTTTTAATATGAACTTTCTACTTCAACAGTTTTTAGAAAACACAACAGTCTGATTTTTCACAATTATAGTTCTAAGATTCAATGATGTTTCTGTGAATTTTATATGCCCATTCTCTTTGTCAATGCGATACTATTGCCATTGCTATGAACATTCCTATACATGTCTCTGAGTGCATATCAGAATTTCTCTAGGGTTTAAGTATATATTCAGAATTCCTAGATAAAATACATACACCTCTTACATTAACCTTATGATGTTAAATTCTCTTACAGCATAACTATATCAACTTATACCCCTATTAACAGTGTATAAGAATTCCTACTGATCTGTTTTCAGTATATGCTCAGATTTCTTACCATTTGGCAATACTGTAAGTATAAAATATTATTATCAATATGTCTTAAAATGTGGATTACTGGTGATAAGGTTGAGAAAGTTTTTATACAAAAATGTTACATAGCAATCACAATTCTAAGAGGATCCAAATAGAAGCATGATCTGAAAGATACATTCCTGTCTTTGCTTCCTCACTGCCATGGGGTAAGCAGCTGTCCTCCACCATGTGATTCCATCATGTTACTTCTGCCTTAAGACCAGCCTGCCATGGAGTAAACCGTCTGAAAATGCAAGGAAGGAAGAAAGAAAGAAAGGAAGGAAAGAAAGAAAACAAAACTCTCCTTCAAGTTGTGGGTGGGTGTTGGATATTTTATCCCAGCAACAAAAAAATGACTAACACAGACACTGAAATCTGAATTTCATGTAATATTCATGTATTATAAAATATTTTTCAACCACTGAAAATGTAAGAAAATCATGCTAAGTTCATGGGCAATACAAAAACAACTGTGTTCCCTCATTTGGATTGTGAGCCATAATCTGCCACTGCTAATACTTTCAAATAGTATTTCTTCCTGTCCATTTCTTAAACTGATTCCTTTTTTCTGTACAATAGGCCTCTTATTCAAAGTTTGGTAGCTGCAGTAACACAGCATCACTCTTATTTCCAATTTTAGAAGAAGTATTATCACATTCGAAACAATTTTTATTTTAGGTTTCCTTTTATACCTAGCTTAAGGGATCATAGTTTTTATTTTTTAAATGAGTGGTGATTCAACTTTAGCAACTAGGTTTTCTTAATTTATCACCATTTTCTCCATTAAACTAATCATGTAGATGTCTAAGGCAACAGCAGATGGTGAGCAGCAGAGAAACAACCTCTCCCATATTTGGAATCTAGACACTGGAATACACAGCAACATGAGAAAGAGAATGAGAAGAAAAGTGGGTACCAGGAACCCAACAAAGATCTGAAGTTAGACTTAGAGCCCACAAGGACAGCAAAGAGCTCAAGCCTGTAGAAGCACAGCGACAACTGGAGACCCCACGGGCCACCACGGAGAAAGGCACCAGTGGAATAGAGCAGCGGATGCAGGAGAATACAGGAGCTATGGTTTCAGGCGCCCAGAATAATGTAATATTTATGAGAATTAATGAAAAGCATGATATAGGACCAAAAAAAAAAAAAAAAAAAAAAAAAAAAAAAAAAAAAAAAAAAAAAAAACCTGTTCACAGTAGTCATGGCAGAAAACTTTAGAAGCATAGAAAAAGAATTTGACATAAAGTAAATGAGCCATACAGAACTCCAATTAGCAAAGGTAAAAAAAAAAAAACTACCCAAGGCACATAATAATAGAGATTCCAGAAATTCAACGTAACATTAAAAGCTGTTAGAGAAACGAAATAAATCACCTATAAAGGAAAGTCCATAAGAATTACACAAAATTTCTCAACACAAACCCTTAAGTCAAGGAGAGATAGGAGTGAAGTACTTCAAGCCCTAAAACAAAACAACCTCCAACCACGATTGTTGTACCCTGCAAAACTATCTCTCCAAATTGACCAAGAAATACAGTATTTCGATATAGAACACATGAAGAAATTCATGAACACCAAACCAACACTAAAATATGCTAACTGGCATTCCAGAAAGAGAGTCTAAAGTCAACTATAGGAACTCCAACAGGAAGAATCCAACAGACAAGGAAAGTAATTAAAGGAGAAAGAAAGGGAATCAACAATAGGAAAATAACATAACAAGGACAAGTCAATACATATCAGTTATAACCAGGAATGTTAACATTCTCAATTCACCAATCAAAAGAGACTGGCAGAATGGATCAAGAAGCAAGATGCAACAATACGCACATACAAGAATACATACAAGAAGCACATTTAACTAGAAAACAAATTCAAAGACTAAAAGTCAAAGGATGGAAAACACCACTCCATGTGAAAAGAATCCAGAAAAAAGCAGATCAGGATAGACAAACAAGGCCTCTACATCCCTGTTAAGGGAACAAGCCAGGAAGAAAAAAAAAAACCATAAATCTATCTGCACGAAAAACCAGCGCAACTGGGCTGGGGATATAGCTGAGTGGCACTACATCTGCCTGTCAAGTGCAAGATCCTGAGTTCAATTTCTGGTACCAAAAACAAAACACACCTGGCCCTGAAGCAAGGCCAGCAGACTGCTATAGCTGCTGGTTTCAAACAGGAGCCTAAAGAGAATTCTTTCTGGGGTCTGTTGGCCATTTCAGAACTTTGGAAATGGAATGGCCAATTCATCAGAAAGAAACAGCAGATGAGTATGGCGGACTTTAGGGGGCCTGCAGGGGAGAGCCCTGGTGCCTCGGGACCTGCACCATGCGGTTGACTTGGAGTGCTGCGAGAACAAGGAGCTCCTCCCCTCTCTGGGGGGCAGCTATGAGTGTGGCAGACTTTCAGTGGCCTGAAGGAGAGAGACCCTGGCACATCGCGACCTGCACCGTGCGGTTGACTCGGGGTGCCAGGAGAACAAGGAGCTCCTTCCCTCTCTGGGGGGCAGCTGTGATCCTGCCAGCGCGGGGGCTGAGAATCAGACATCTCATGTCGTCCTGTCCCCTGTCCCATGCTCCCCCCCTTAGCAAGTGGGAGCCAGTGAACTACACATCTTGTGAAAAGATGTGGCTATGTTATTTAGTATGAGCTCCCCATATGCAAAGATAGGGACAACCATTTGGAAGAAAACAAGAGACAATATGACAGATAGTGAAGATCTCTGGTTGTCTAGCTCTGAAATTTATGCTTTCTTTTGTCTCATTCTGTTCTGTTTTGTTGTGTTTAATTTTACCCCCTTTAAAATAAAATTTTAAAAATTTTTTAAAAATATCAAAAACAAAACACACACACGCACAAACTAACCAGTACAACCAACTATATAAAACAAATAGTAATAGATATGAAAAGTCAAATAAGCATGACAACAGTAATGGGGAACTTCATTACCCTGCTGTCAGAAACAGACAAATCAACTAGACAAAAAAACCAACAATGAAATACTAGAAATGAACCAAACTGTTGAACAAATGGTCTTAGCAGATGTCTACAGGCTGTTCCACCCCACAACATCAAAGTACACATTCTTCTCAGCTGTACATGGGACATTCTCCAAAAGAGACCACATACTACCTCATGCAACATGCTTAAGTAAATGCAAAGGAACTGAAATTACCCCATGCGTATTATCAGACCACAGCGCAATAAAACTGAAAGCAATGGCAAAAGAAGGCACAGGAACCTCATACACACATGGAAATTAAATAACACCCTCCTGAACAACCAATGGGTCACAGATGAAATTAAAGAAATTAGACAGTTTCTACAATTAAGTGATAATGCCAATACAATACATTGGAACTTACAAGACACAATGAAAGCAGTCCTAAGAGGGAAATTTATAATGGTGAGTATACAGGAAAACAGAGTAAGCTCAAATGGACAAACATATTGAACTTCAACCTTCTAGATAAAAAGCAAGTCAAATCCAAAGCTCATATGACAGAGAGAAATAAAAAAACAGAAATTAATGAAATGGAGACTAAGAGAACAACATAAAGAATGAATCTAAGAGTTGATTCCTTGAAAGATTAATAAAAGTGATAAACCCTTTGCCAACCTTGTCAAAGGAAAGAAAAGACTCAAATCTACCTAATAATGAATAAGATGGAATCAAAACAGATCTTGCAGAAATCCAAAAGCTCATCTATACCTACTAGAACCTGTATTCTAGTAAAATGGAAAATGCAGCCAAAATGAACAAATTCCTAGATACATATGAACTACCAAAGCTAAATCAAGAAGATAAATGAATTCTAAATAACACAGTATCAGTCTATGAAATTGAACATGTAATTAAAAACCTACCAACAAAGAACAGCCTAGACCCTGACAAATTCATTGAATTCTATAAAAAATTTAGAGAAGACCTAATACCACTACTTCTTAAATTCTTTAACGAAATTCAAAGGAAAACAGTAGTCCAAAATTAATTCTTGGTTAACGAAACCAGAGAAATACCCAATCAAGAAAGAGAATTAGGTCAATATAACTCTTGCATATTGACGCAAAAATCATCAATGAGACACTGGCTAACACGATGCAGCAAATCATCAAAAAGATTGCACACCATGAAAAAGTATGATTCATCCAAGGGATGCAGGGATGGTTCAAGATACACAATATAATACACCATATTAACAAAGTCAAGAACAAAAAGCGTATGATCATCTCAAAAGACGCAAAAAAAAAAGAAAAAGAAAAAAAGTATTTGACCAAGTCCAACATCCATTCAGAAGAAAAGCTCTACAGAAAACTGACATAGATAATCTAATAAAAGTCATCTATGACAAACCAATAGCCAATGTCATACTAAATGAACAAAACTGAAAGCTGTTATCATTATTTGCAGATGACATGATACTGTAGATAGAACACTCCCAAAACTCCACCAAAATACTTCTAGTTAGTAACCAAATTAAGTAACATAGCTGGATAGAAAGTTAACAAGCAAAAAGCAATACCAATCCTGTATACAAATAATGAATTCACTGAGACAAAATTAGGAAAATCACATCTTTCACAATAGCATCCAAAACAATGAAATACTAGGAATCAATCTAATGATCTCTACACTGAAAATTATAGTACTCTGCAAAAGCAGATCAAAGAGGGTATCAGAAAATACAAAGATAACCCTTGCTCGTAAGTAGGCAAAACCAATGTAATTAAAATGGCCACATTTCTGAAATTGTTAGGCAGATCTAACGCAATCCCTATCAAAATACAAAATAGCATACCTCACAGAATTAGAAAAAACAATCCTAAAATTTGTTTGGAGTGAGACAAGATCCAGAGTAGCAATAGCAACAAGGAAAAGCAGGGGGACATCACAATTCCTGACTTGAAATTATATTACACAGCTGCAGTGATAAAAACAGCATGGTACTGGGGAAAAGGAGGGGGGGAGAGGGAGGGAGAGAGGAGGAACCCAAGGATCAATGGGATGGACTAGAATATGCAGAAAAAACTTCAAACCTCCTCCATCACCTTATCTTCGACAAAGGAGTCAAACACCATCGCTGGAAGATCAGCCTCTTCAATAAATGGTGCCAGAAAAACTGGCTTTCTACATGCCAGAGACTAAAACTCTACCATCTCTCTTCTCATGCACTAAATTAAAATGGAACTGATCAAAGATCTAAATATTAAAACAGAAACACTAAATCTGGTGGAAGACAGAATAGGTAGAACTCTGGAAGACAATGGTGTAGGCAAAGACTTTACGTATGAACAAAACCCCAATCATACTGGAAATATCACAGAGAATGCACAATGGAGATCCCATCTTGTTACCAAGCTACTGCACAGCAAAGCAAGAGTGAAGAGACAACCTACAGAGCAGGAAGTTTTTACCAGCTGTTTCCCAAAGGACTAATATCTAGAATACATAAAGAACTCAAAAAACCAGACTCCCCATATTTAAACTCAATTAAAAAGTGGGCCTTTGAAATGAATACCTATTTCTCAAATAAAAAGTAGAAATGGCAAATTAACATGAAAAAATGTTCATCACTGTACATGCAAGAGATGCAAATTAAAACAATGTGGACATTCTGTCTCACTTCAGAGAGAATGGCAATTATCAAGAGGGGCTGTGTATGTAGAAAAAGGAACTCTGTTCCACTATTGGTGGAAATGTAGACTGGTGCAACCACTGTGAAAATCAGTGTGGAGATTCTTAAAAAACTCAAACTAGAGGTTCCATCTGACCCAGCTATTTCCCTTCTTGGATTTTCCTGAAAGAATTAAAGCATCATGCTACAGTGATATATGCATGCCCATGTTTATAGTGGCAGTCTCTAACAGCTAAATCTTAGAAACAGCCCAAGTGTCCATCAACTGACGAATGGATAAAGAAGATGTGGTTCTTTTATACAATGGAGTTCTACTCTGCCATAAAGATAAATTTGAGACTTTTCTAATTAAATGGATCTACTTGAGACCATATTCTTGAATGAAATAAATCAGATACATATGTTCAAATATCACGTTTCTCTGGTGTGAGAAACTAAAGGAATTAAGGACCAAAGTGTATGATAGATATTGTGAAACAGGAAGAAAATATTCAAAAGGGGAAAGGGAACTAGGGGGGAGGGGGAAGGAAAGAAGGAAAGAGAAAAAATTCAAAGAAAAAATGGGAACAAAACTGTTGTAAATGAGGTGAAAAGGCATTGAAGGGAGCACAATGGGAAAAAAATCAAGATTACTATGTATGTGTACAAATTTCATATGAGTATTATATCTAAAATATACCAATAAAATTAATTTTAAAAAACTTTAAAACATAATCATGTGGTTGTGGTAGGTAATGCTTGTTGTTTGACCACTAAAATCTATTAGAATTATACAGCTACTGGGTTACTTCTCTTGGAACTAGGTTTGTGTACATGACTAAATTCTGACGAGCAGAACCCATGCATTAGAGGCATACTACTCCTACACCTAAGCTTAAAAAAGTGGGCGCACTTCCTTCCCTATGCTGTATCTTCTTGTCCTACTGGCGGGAACCCATACACAGTTGTAAGACAATTTCAAGTATCAATACTATAATACCTACACAGCTAGGGTAGATATTCTCAAACTTCCTGGACTTGGACACTATTAAAAATTACTAAACATGCCAAAAGCTTCACACCATGTGCCTATTGTATGTTAATATAAATAATACTGTGAAAAACAAAAATGCTTGTAACTAGGTGTGGTAGGGCAAGCATGTAACTGCTGTGTGTCTGAAGCAGTTTTCTAATTTTTACTAAAAACATTTACATCAGTGTTAACAGATGCTCCACATCCTTATCTGTATCTGATTACCTGAATTACCTGTCTTTAACTACTGCTATCCTAATGAAAAGTGATACCTCATTGTATTTCTGATAACTATAAACATTTAGAATCTGTTCATGTTTGTGAGTTACTGATACAGCTTTTGTGAAACAGATGTTCAAAATTTTTGTCCATTTAAAAACTAAGCTGTCTTACTGAACCGTAAAACACACACTTGCGCTTGCCAGGCAGGCACTGTGCTGCTGACCTAAATCCTCCGCCCTTGCCTTCTTTTTTTTAAGACAGGGCCTTACTACACTATTCAAACTGGCCTTGACCTCATTGTGATCTTCCTGCCACGGCCTCCCAAGTGCTGAGACCACATGCATGAGCCACATACCCACCTTCTATTTTTTTTTGTTGTTGTTGTTCATTAAACTTAGTGGTGCAGTTCAGGTGCACACAATGACCATATTTATCATAGGGAATTTGTATCTGTACATGAATACCTTAATCTTTTTTTTCCCCATTCCCATCCCTTCTTTTCAAACCTCCTTCCCTTCCCTGTTCACAAAGCTGTTTTCATTTTATCCTTTTCTCATTTTTTCCTTTCCCTTCCCCATGTTTCCCTTTTCCTTTGAACAATTTCTTCCTTCTTCACAGTATCTATTGTACATTACATTATTTACATTTTCAGTTTCTTACACCAGAGAGAATGTGATATTTACATGGGTCTGATTTATTTCACTCATTTGAGTCTCAAGGTCCATCCATTTAGCTGTTTCATTTTCATCTTTCTTTATGGCTGAATAATACTCCATTATATTAAAAATCCACATCTATTTATCCATTTATTGGTTCATGGGTACTTGGGCTGCTTTCAAGACTTAGTTATTACAAACTGGGCCACTGTAAATATAGGCGCACATACACTGCTGTGGTACAATAGTATTAATTCTTCTGGGAAGATACTCAGAAGGGGAATAATTGGGTCAAACAACAGGACTGCTAATCCCAGTTTTGTTTTGTTTTGTTTTTTGAGGAATCTCTACATTGATTTCCACAGTGGTTGCGTCAGCCTACACTCCTCAAAATAGCGAAGTGTTCCTTTTTCCTCACAGTCCTGTCAGCGATTGGTTGATTTCTTGGTGATAGTCATTCTTTCTCAAGTGAAGTGCAATCTCAGCCTTGTTTTTAATCTGCACTTCTCAAATCACCAGTAATGTTGAACATTTTTTTTCATGTATTTGCCATTTATATTTCTTTTGCGAAATGTCTATTCATCTTAGATGCCCATTTTTGGACTGAGTGCTGGAATTCAGAGGGTCTGATTTTTTTTCCAGTTTTTTGTATCTTCTAAATGTTAGTCCTTTGTCTGACAAAAAGCTAGCATAAATTTTTTCTCACTCTGTGGGTTGTCTTTTCATTCTAGTGCTGATTTCTTTGGTTGTGCAACAGCTTTTTAATAAGATGAAATTTTTAATAAGCTTTTTAATAAGTCAGTTCTCTGTTAACATTTCCAGCACAATTAGGGTTTTGTTCACCAAGTCTTTGCCCACACTGTCTTCCACAATTCTACCTAGACTACCTTCCAGAAGATTTACTGTTTTTGTTTTATTATTTAGATCTCTGACACATTTTGATTTTAGTTTGCTGCATGATGAAACATACGGGTCTAGTTCCAAGCTTCAGCATGTGGAAAGCCAGCGGTCCCAGCACCACTTACTAAAGGGGCGACCCATCTTCCAGTGAATGTGTTTGGCCCCACTGTCAAAGATCAGGTGGCAGGGGCCGGGAACGTGACTCAGTGGCACAGTGCCTGTCTGGCAACCACAAGCTCCTGAGTTCAATTCCCAGTTTAAGAAAAAACCAGATGGCAGAGTGCATTTGGAGTTTTTTTTGCATATTCTAGTCTGTTCCACTGATCCTCAGGCCTCTTTTATTGCCAGTAACATGCTGTTTTTATCACTGCAGTTTTGTAGTATAATTTCAAGTCAGGGATTGCGATGCACCCTGCCTTAACCTTGTTGCCTAGAACTTTTTTTTGCTATTCTAGGCATCTTTTGGTTCCAAATGAATTTTAGCAATGTTTTCTCTAGTTCTGTGAAGTATGCTAATGGTATTTTAATTGGGACTGCATTACATTGGTATTGAAATTTTGGCCATTTTCCCTGTTGGTTCTTCCTACTTAAGAGCAAGGGGTATCTTTTCATTTTTTGATATCTTCTTCAATCTCTTCTTTCTACTATACTTTTCATACTATACTACTATACTATAATTTTCAATGTAAAGGTGTTTTACTTCCTTCATTAGATTGATTCCTAAGTTGTTCTTTTTTTTTTTAATGCTACTGTGAAGGTGGCTGTTTCCCTAATTTCTCTCTCATTGAGTTATGATTTTTGCATCCACTACTCTACTGAATCTGGTTATTAAATCTACAAGTCTTTTAGTGGAATCTTTGGAATCTTCTATGTATGAAGAATATCATGTCATCTGTAAATAATGGTAGTTTAATTTCTTCCTTTCCTATCACTATTCCTTTTATTTTTTTGATATCTAATTGCTCTGGCCTAAGTTTCCAGGACTATGCTGAGTAAGAGTGGAGACAGTGGATATCTTTGTCTTGTTCTTGATTTAGAGTGAAAGTTTTCAGTTTCTGTCCATGTAGCATGATGTTGGCTGTTAGTTTTTCATAGATGGCTTTTATCAGACCGAGATAAAGACCATCTATTCTGATTTTCTGTAGGGTTTTTATCACGAATGTTGAATTTTGTCAAATATGTTTTCTCTATCTATTGAGATGACCATGTGACTTTTGTCCTTTGTTCTGTTTTTTTTTTTTGTACCGGGGATCAAACTCACGACCTCGCGCTTGCCAGGCAGGCGCTTAAGCCACTGAGCTAAATCCCCGGCCCTGTTCTGTTGATTATTAATCTGCTTATGCTGAACCATACCCGCATCCCTGGGATGAATATTACTTGGTTATGATGTATAATCTTTTTAATGAATTGCTGCATTCTCTTTGCCAGTACCTTGTTGAGCATTTTTGCACCCACATTCATTAAAGAGAACGGCCTATCGTTCTCTTATTTTGGTGGGTCATTCTCTGGTTTTGGTACCAGGGTAATACTAGCTTCTAAGAATGAGTCTGGGAGTATTTCTTTCCTTTCCATTTCATTGAAGAGTTTCTAGTGTAGTAGCATTAGATCTTCTCTAAATTTCTTGTAGAACTCAGCTCGGTATCCCATCAGGACCTGGGCTTTTCTTTATTGGTAGGTTTTTAATTACATCTTTGATTTCATTGATAGTGAGTTGTTTAGAATTTGTGCGTCTTCTTAGTTCAGTTTTACTAGTTTCATTAAGTGTCTAGGGTTCTGTCCATTTCATCTGTGATTCCAATTTATTAGAATACAGGTTCTCAAAGTAGGTACTGATGACCGTCTGGATTTCTGTATTGTGATTTCACCCTTTTAGTTCCTAATTATATATGAATGAGTTTTTTCTTTCCTTTTTTTGGTAAGGTTGGCTTAAGGGTTTATCAATTTGAATCTTTCAAAGAACTCTTTGATTCATTGGTTCTTTGTATTGTTTTCCCAAGTCTCAATTTCATTAATTTTTGCTCTGATCTTTGTATTTCTTGCCTTATATGAACTTTGGGCTTGACTTGTTCTTTTTCTAAGAGTTTGAGATTCAACATTAGGTTGTTTTTTTTTTTTTTCAGCTCGTTCTGTCTTCTTGATATGGACTGCTGTAATTTTCCTCTTACAATTGCTTTCACTGCACCTCGTAAGTTCTGGTATGTTGTATCAGCAGTATTATTCAGTTATATATACTGTTTAATTTCTTCTTTAATTTTATTTGACCATTTGTTGTTCACTAGGATATATTTAATTTCCATGTATTTATGGAGTCTTTGTGGTTTCTTTTGCTGTTGATTTCCAATTTCATTGCACTATGGTCAGATAGCATGCATAGGATCATTTCAATTGCTCTGCATTTACTTAAGCGTGTTCTATAAGCTTGTATTTGGTCTATGTTTCAGAACATCCCATGAACAGCTGAGAACAATGTGTACTCTGATGCTGTGGGGTAGAACACTCTGTAGATATCTGTTAAGTCCATTTGTTCATGGTTTGCTTTAGTTCTGATATATTTTGATTTTTTTGTCTAGTTGAAACTATTTGTGACATCAGGGTGTAATAGTTCCCCATTACAACTGTGTTAGTGCTTACCAGATTTTTCATGGTCTTCTATTTTCTTACTGCTATCTTTCATAGAAAAAAATAAAGGTTTTTATTTTTAAGTCTCAATTTCTTTCTTTAATAAGAGGCTCAAACTTTTTGTATATTACCCAAGAAATTCTTGTCTACTCCAAAGTCACAACTTTTTTTCCTACATTTTCTCCTTGAACATTTATAATCTGGTCTTTTGCACCTAGGTCTATATTCTGTTTAGAGTTAATTCTAGAATATATTATAAGAAAAGGGTCAATATCTACAATTTTCCTGTAGAGGTAATTCTTTGTTCCATCAACATTTGTTGAAAAGAATTAAATTTCTCCACTGAAGTATGTAACAGGTTCATGAAAAATCTAATGTCTATAAATGTGTGTAGGTTTACATCTGTTCCTTGAATCCTACTACCTATGCTTTCACCAATACTATCAAGTCTTACTTTTGTATCTTGAGAATAGTATTAAAATCCAGGTATAACATTCCCAGCTGTTCGTAAAATAGCTTTCACATTTAGTTTCAACCAAAGAAGTCTCCTGGGACTCAACTGACTAGAACGGAATTAAATTTACCAATATATCTGGGGAGAACCAACATTTTAATAGCAACTTGTAAACAAATCTATAAACATTGCATAGTTGTCTATATTTTTAGATTTTTAATTTGTGTGTACTAATGGTATCTATCCCAGGACCTTTGTACTTAAGACATATCGCCAATTCTTTCTTAATTTGAAACAGGGTCTTGCTAAATGGCCTGAAATTCCAACTCTCCTGTCTCAGCCTCCCAGTGTTAGGATTGTAAGTATGTGCCATCATACCACTTAGATCTTTTAATTCCTTAGTTTTCAACATAGATTTTGCACAGCTTCTATACATTTATGTTCTTCAGTTTGCTAACTTTATTTTTCAAACTATGCTAGGAATGTATTTTTAAAAACGACTGATTTTTTTTTAATATAACCTTGTATCTGAAAATCTTGCTAATTCAGTTATTAGTTCTACTACTTGCTTTATACATTTATAAGGATTGCCTACAAAAATAATCCCTGTCATCTATAAATAGAAAAGTTTATTTCTTCCCTTCTGGTCTTTATGTCTTTTATTTATTTTTATACTATTCCATCAACAATGTCCCTTGCTAGCAGCTGAGTTTTTAAAGTCATTCCAAAATGACATTTATGCCAGAAAATTCTAGTAACTATAATCAATTTTCTTGAAAAAGGTTATTGTCAACATTATTGAGAAAACTCCATTTTATTAGGTAAAAACATTTAACCTAAGACAAAAAGGGTAACTTTAGTGCAAAAGACCCACATAATTTTAAAACTAAGTAAACTGATCATGAGTATACAAATCTCAGAGTATATAATATTGACATCATTAGCACTGAAGCTAGAGTTATGAAAAATTAATATACATGCATCCTCCTGACTTTTCATTATTTCTCTTAACAGTAAGTTTCCATTTATTGAGCAGGGAATGTGTACCAGCTTGCTTTAATCCTCACCACACTCCTTGTGTAAGTTAACTAACAACAAAAGCAAGTGGATAGACTGAGCTACATTAACAAAGATCATCCACCTAAGTGGCACAAAGCACTACCAGTTTGACCTCCAGCACCATAAACTCCAATTAACTACAGTGTTACCCATACTTCTAATACTATGCTGTAGCTACACTAATCTAAAAGTAACAGCAGTAGTAGTGTATCTTCCTTCCAACAACTTTCCCTTATTTGACCTACTCCAAAAAAATAGTAATAATGATAATTCTTTATTAAGTCAATAATGTCAAATGTAATAAAACATACTTACTGGTTTCGGCATTTTCCTTCTTTTTCTGTTACAGTCTTTATAGGAAATTTTCACGTATATAAATCCTGTTGTTGTCTTCTGTTAAAGAGAAAGTGTAAATCATCCATTATCTTTTATATAAGGTTTTAAAATTCTAATTAAAACTTACATAGAATAAGATAAACAAGCATTTTAAAATGTGGGTTAAAAGTAGCAGAACTCTCATTCTAATTATCAGTATCTTCATATCACACATATCAAATCACACAGTATAAAGCATGCTAACCTACTGAAAGTTTTAGTTTAGTTACAGACTACATACACAGCAAACAGACAATGGTTGCTAAGAACTCAAATGTTGTCGCTATGAATCGGAGTCATCCCTGTATCCAGCCTAGTGGAGGAGATTGTAAAAGTGAAGACGGATTCAGATTCTTAAGAACTAAGTTCAATAAAATTTTTGAACCTTTTTCTCTACTGTCAAAGGCAATGGGAACACTAGACATGGTAGTGCACACCTGTAATTCTAGCAGGCAGGAGGCTGAGGCAGGAGAACTGCTGTGAGTTCAAGGCCATCCTGAACTACAGTGAGACCCTGTCTCAACAACAAAAAGACAATAGAAAAACAGGAAATTTTACTGTAACCTATGAGAAAATTTTTCAAAAACACTATTTTTTTCCCCTGAGATCTTGAGTAGAAGAAAAATATCTGAGTTTCTTGTTCACTTAAAGTGTATAAAACAGCCACAGTCCTGCACACTAAAATCTAGGGCGAGCTAGTGGCCGCCAATGAAATCTACAATTGCCCTCAAGACCAATGTTAAACTGTATCTTTACCTAGGACAACACATTTTTTTAACAAAAAAAGAACAGTAACAATGAGACAGAATTTCAAAACAACATAATGGGAGATTAACAACAGTTAACATATTGCATGCTGTTATCTTCAAACAAGGAAAACCAACATGTTGTCTAAGAGTAAATGTTCCTACCAAGAAACACTTAAAAGAATGGAGTTTTTCTTTATAAGTCTACTAAAAGATCTAAAATAATAATCAGTTGTCCAGAAAAAAAATTTATGATTCCAAATTTGAAAATCTACAGTGAGAAGTGATACATAGAGAAGAAACTTGTCCAGGTAATATCACTGCCAAGAAACTTTTTTTACAAAAGTATTCTCCCTAATTTGCCAGTCAGAATATTAGAAGTTTTCTTTGAATATTAAAATGTGTATTTATAATATCAATATACTTAAACATTAAAAACATGATTTATAGCAACACACTCGGGACCCCTTCTGTCTCTTTCTCAAACAGAAGCTTTCTTTCAATAAATATATTTTGTTCTTTAAAAAAAGAACATGATTTATAAAATATTTCAGAAATATGGGCTGGGGATTTAGCTCAGTGGCATAAGTGCCTGCCTGGCAAGCACGAGGTTGAGAGTTCAATCCCTGGTACAAAAAAAAAAAATTCTATTGGGCCAGGGATTTAGCTCAGCGACACAAGCACCTGCCTGGCAAGTGTGAGGTTGTGAGTTTGATCCGCGGTACCAAAAAAAAAAAAAAAGAAATAGAGAAATACTACTACATTTCACATGTCTTGTGGGGGAGGCCAAGCTAGGATAAAACCCACAATAGGTAAGCGCTCTTTCATTGTGCTATAGCCTAGCCCTTTCACGTTTAGTTTTAGACGAGTCTCAATAAGCTGCTCAGGGGCTCAAACCTGGATCTTTCTGTCCCACTCTCCCAAGCAGCTAGAATTACAGGCACGCACTGATTCCTAACTTCAACTCCTATTTCACAGAACAATTTTATTCAAACTCCTCACATATCATGTGCAATAAAAGCGTATCAAAACTGTGGCCACTTTCTGAATCATAGTCTTCCAGATTAGTATTTTTGAGTCAGTATAATTACACAATCAAATATTTATGCCAAAGCGCAAATTTACGTTAGCATCCCTGCCCCATTTGTACCCTAAGAAGTAATTTTTAATGTCCACATTGGGGTTTCTTTGCCTTTTATTTTTTTGTACTGGGGATTGAACTCATGACCTTGCGCTTGCCAGGCAGGTAGGTACCTGTGAAACTGAGCTGTATCCCCAGCTTTGTTTGTTTGTTTGTTTGTTTTTGTGGTTTGCAGAGCTTGTTTGGAAGGTCTAGCAGGGAAGCACAGCTCCTCCTACCCCACTGTCCAAGGACAAGGTAGTCCTCTGTGTGAACAGCTCTGGGAGAGAGCCACAAGCAGGGGTGAGCAAGGAAGGGGACACCTGCCTGGCCAGCCAGGTCACCCTCACATCCTGGATGTTTGCTGTTGTCGCCAAATCTGATGTAGATTTCTTTGCTTCTTACCAGATGAACCCTGTGAGCTTTCGAAACTCCTATGAATTAGAGCAGTTTCAAGGCAGTTTTCTTAAGCAGAGCTCTCAGGTTCAAAGTAAGGAATAGCACATTGTGGCCATTATTCCCTTAGCATTTGGAAGCCATCACCTTATTCTGACATCTCTTGCTGTTAAATCTGCCGTCATTCTAACTCATTCCTTTTCATTAATCTGCCCTTGCTTTCTAGTTTTAATAATTTTGATTTTTCTTTGGTGTTCTTCCTTATGTTTTTCTCGTTCAAGATATGGTGAGCCAGGCACGGTGGTCATGCCTGTAATCCCAGAACTAGGTGGCCAAGGAAGGAGGATTCCCACAAGTTTGAGGCCAGCTGAACTACATTAGCGAGACCGTGTATCTACAAAATAAATAAATAAATAAATAAATAAAACAAAAAAAAACTTAGTCCTCTCTTTTATTTCAGTTAATTCTAAATTATCTCAAAGGAATAATAATGCTATATTTATCCACTGAACATGAAGTGATTACTCAACAATGCCTTTATTTATCAAATACTTTATAATTTTGTTCTTATACATTATTTCATTTTCTAATAATAAAAAACCAAGAAAGCAAATTAAGACAGATCTCATGATGACTACTTTGTAGTTGAGAAAATAAAACAAGCCCGTTCTTAAAGTAGTTTGTCCTACATCTCATTGGTAACTAACAGACCGACACTTAGCATCTACTGTCTACCACATACCACCTTGTTTTCTTAGTTCTTTTAAAAGTGTCGTCAAATCACTTAAATTGTACAAATATAATCAAAGAAAATATTTTAAGAAGAACAAAATTTTGTCACTTGCTGGAAAATGGATGGGTCTGGAGATGATGCTGAGAAAAATAAGCCTGACTTAAGACACATCTTGTATGTTCTCCCTAGTTATGTGGAATCTAAAAAAGATGCCAAAAAAGTAGAAGAACGACTATTATTAGACAAGAGGAAAGGAGTAAGTGCTAGGGATAGGGAAGTATAAGGGCAAGTAAGCAGGGAGCTGGGTATGTGAAACCCTATATTGAAATACTCAGAAACACTGAAGGAACAGTTCCATGAAACAAAGGAAGTAATAGTAAAATATAAGCTGGAAATCTTAAAAAGAAAATGTGTATAATGGTACAACCACAAAAATCTTAATTACAGTGCTATTTATGAAAGTGTATATAATACTATTTAAGTGAATCATCATACGTCTTAGATTCCACCAGACCACAATGCAGCTAATCAAAATGCTATAGGAAAATATTAAGTGACATGGAAAAAACACAAGTTGCTAAAGAAAAAGGCAAGTTATAAAGCAATACACAGAATATTATCACATTTCTTCTTAAAAAGGTGCTGGAGGAAGAGTCCAAAATGAATATACTCCAAAACATTTAAGAGTCTCCAGCATTAGAATGAATTTGTAATTTCTAAAATGCATATATAGAACTTCTGTAATTAGAAAAAATAAAAGACCAACATTAAGACCAACATTAAGACTACAATTAGAAAAAATAAAAGACCAACATTAAGACTACTTCTGTAATTAGAAAAAATAAAAGACCAACATTAAGACCAACATAAAGCTGAAGTCGTAACTTTATATACTATTCAATAATCTAGGTTTAAAGTTTTTTCAAAAAGAAAAAGATGCTACTTTTAGAGAATATGACTAAGGAGAATGTGTATAGCATGATGAAAATGTATTCCTAAATCCTTACATAGGTAAAGAAATACTAGAATTAATAGAAAAATATTCAACAGCCATGATCAGTTGCTATGCAAAACACTCAACACTGCTTAATAAAAATCCTACTTTAAAATGAGCCAGGCTTCACAGCACATACCTGTAATCCCGGCACTTAGAATATGACAGGAAGATTGACCTGAATTCAAGGTCAACATGGGCTACATAGCGAGTTCAAGGCTAACCTGAACTACACAAGACCCTATCTCAAAAATACACACACACACACACACACACACACACACACACACACACGATTGCTCTACTAAATCTATAAGTCAAAATAGCTTTCAGGTGTTCTTCCTTACGTAAGCAGTTAACTAGGAAACTCAGTTACACATGCTACTACTGAGGAGATGATGCTGGCAAACATAAATATCTGGCAGTAACAAAAACTGGCACCATATTTCTAGAAAGTTGCCAATATAGCACAAAATCCTAAAGGGCTTTTTTGAACAGGAAATTCTGCTTCTGGAATAAACCCCAAAGGAAATAAATCTGAAGGAAAGTAATCTCTACCAAAATATTCTCAGCAGCATTCTTTTCAACAGCTAATGATTAAAAATCACAAACTAATGTTGAAACTATGTGATAACATGACAGATATTCAGAATGGTATTTTCGTTGGGGGGGCTGTTTTGCTTTTGCATATTAGCACAAGCTATGTCAACATTTACATAAATTGGAAAGATCAAAAATGTAAGCCACTCGCTACAACTATTTAAAACTACAGGTATTATTACAAAAGATATTTGGATAAACAAAAATGGATCATTTATAAAAATCAAGATTTTAAGTTTCTAATTTTAGAAGTCAGATGAGGATTTGAAAAACATATTTCACTAGCTGCTTACATATTTTATTAGTTTATATAATATTAGTACAAGATTGCTACTTTAAATATTCAAGGACAAACCTATGTATATATGCAATTAAAAAACCTAAGTTTTTGCCAATTCAATGGCTACTGAAATTTATGTCAGGATATCATTTAGCCAGGTACAGTACTATCTACCTGTAATCCCACCACCTGGGAGGCTGAAGCAGAAGGGTGGTGAGAGCACAGCCAGTTTAGGCTAGAGACTTCAAGGCCCGCTTAGCCTACACAGAGACCTTATCTCAAAAAGAAAAAAAAGGCAAAAGATCATTTAACATCAATAGCGTATCTGCAGTCCCTCTGGGAATGTATGGTGTTTTAATTCTATTCATAGAACAATTTAATAAAATGTGACACAAAACCCCAAGAAACCTAGATACATGTCCTCAGATTACACTTCTCACTTGAAACTTCATCTTTCACTGTCTTTTCCTCTCAAAACAAGTAAATCAGCTGAAGTACTATGTACCAAACATATATATTTATATATCAAGCACTTGTGATTTTCCCTCCTCCCTCATAATAGAGAAAAAAACTCCCTTTTCTCCATTCTTATGGTTAATTCTTAACTTTTAACTGACTTTCTTAAATTTCCCTCACTCTTTTCTTCTTATTCTTAAATCTTACCTCTTTTCCACAATGAATCTTCCAAAGCAATGAAATGCAACTGTGGCAGCAACATACCAGCAAATCATCTTAAAGAGGCTGCCAGTTACCTGTCTCCCACTTCCTGAAAATTAGCCATAAGAATACGTACTCAAATAATCATCCCGCACCAAAAACAAAACATTCCTATAAGCCTTCTCTTCTATTTTTACTCTGAGGCTCATCCTAAAACTTTCTCTCTACCTTATACAATGGGGAAACAATGTCATGGCCCTAAGTGGAGCTCTGTTTGGCAGTGGAACTGTAGGCTACCTATCGCCTGTCAAGTGGTAAAACAGATGTTATTAAATCTAGTTCATACAGGTTTACACTGAAGCTTCAACATTTTTAATATTATGAAAATACCTGCAATTTCTAATGCAAACAGTCTCTGGCACTACTACTGTTACTGTTGCCTACGTGAATAAAAATATGTATAAAGATGTAACTTTCTGGGCTGGGGATTTAGCTCAGTGGCTTAAGCGCCTGCCTGGCAAGCGCAAGGTCATGAGTTCGATCCCTGGTACCAAAAAAAAAAAAAAAAAAGATTTTTTTCCCCATCCAAGTTCACATACTCCCAGGTTTAACACCATTAAATTATAATTATTTTATTAGTTTTAGTTCAGTTTTAATGTCAAATAGCAATAATGATTTCTTTTTATGTATATAGTGCCATGTGACTCTCAAGCAAACAGTACAAGAATTTTTAGTGCCACCCCCCTACTAAGGACTGAACCCAAGCCTTCCCACACCCTCAATCATTTTTTAATTTTTCACATAAAAGAGGCTCTCAGTAAATCAAAGTTGCCCAGTCTAAGCTTGAATCTTCAATCCTCTTGCTTCAAGGTCTCACTGTCCTGGCATGTACTCCATGCACAGCTTTTAGTTCCATTTTGTAAGTGTAAAAATAATACCAAAAGTAAGGAGGAGGGTGGCATATAGAAGGAGCATTTGTAGTACATCTTCCCAATAACTGCATATCTCTAATAAATTAAGATTCAGGTAAGTGACTTAGCCAAAGTGATGGGCCAGTTAACAAACTTACAGTCCTTTTAAAGCCTAGTCCTAAACTCTTATGATTATGGTATTTGCCGCCTTCTTAAGTATCATTCTAAATAAGCGCCTCCAAAACAATTAACAGGACTTTCCAAGAAGCAAACTAGTAAAGCTTTCCCTATTGTTTTCAGCTCAAAACACTACCTCTAAAGATGTAAGGGCACGTTACCAAGTGGTATGATTACTTCTTTAACTGGAGGTCCTCTAAGGGAGATACGCGATTCTAAAAAAGATTCCAACTGCTTGCTCATATAGAAGTGATTTATTTTAGGGACATTTTCAAGGAATGAAATATTCAGTATTTTTGAGAAAATGAAAATGCAAAGCAAATATCTAAGACCTAAGTATAAAGCAGAACTACAACAGTAAAAGCAAAATTTTACATTGAAATTGGGTTCTCTTCTAAATTTTGTAAATTTAAAAGAAAAATAGCTATTCTTCCTACTGAACAGGTGTATAGAATGGTGCTCCTAAGGTGAGCAGAAAGGCAAACTGTTATTTACAATTGTTAATTTTAAATGTTATATCCAGCCAACTGCTTCACTTGACCTATAAGAAAACAGTAAATATCCACGTTAGAAATGATAATGGTTCATTTTAGTCATCGATGTAGCAAGAAAGAGCCAAAGATTTGAACTGACCTGCAAAAATTTCACAAACAATGCTCTTTATGTTTTGAAACCCTAGATACAACAGCAGCTGATTCTTAAAAGCAGGTTAATATATTTCTTAAATATCTTTAAAGTGAGATGACATTTCTTATGCAGCCAGTAAAGCTCTCTGGAACTTCAAATTTGCTGATATTTATCTCTCCTTGAGATACTAGAATACTGCCTGTAACATAGCTGGTCCTCAAATGTTCACTGCTTTTATTAGTGCATTAAGCATACATATAAACTTATTTTTATTTTTCTGTTTATTATGTTAAAAGCAGTATTTTCTCTCTGATTTTAATGCTGTAAAATGACCAAGCTAATAAACACTAGTTACAGACAGCGAACATGAATACTCAAAAGGTTCACAACTAGATCTCCCAAATTCAGGTCTTTATCATCTCTATCCAGAAATGTTTCAATAATTTCATTTAATCTGACACAAAGAATAAACTTACTATTTAATATTTTATATTAGCAACCTGCTGGGGACCCCTTCTGTCTCTCAGACAAAAGCTTTCTTTCCCTTAATATATTCTGCCCTAAAAAAAAAATCCCTAAAAAAAAAAGTAAGTTTGTGTTGACGAGGTATGTTGGCAAGCTTCTGACATATACTATCTTTACTTAATAACTAAATGTGTATAGTTTTTTCTAATCTAGAGCCTATGACCAGCTTAAATACCAAGTGTCTTAATGCTGGCTAATGAAGTTTTAATCCATTGTACACACATCATAAAGACCCAAGAGTTACACAATCAATGAATCACAGCTGCATCCTCCTTTCCCCTTTACTGGCAGTGCTTTGGGGTCTTCAATTTGTTGTTCACCTGCCTCAGACTCCCAAGTAGCTAAAATTATAGGTGTGTGCCACCCTGGTGGAAGAGAATTTTGGTGACAAATACACATACTCTCAGCTTATTGAGAAATTATTAGTTACAGAAACAAGTTTTTAAAAATTTAAAAAGTAGGAAGAATTATTGAGAAAGCACATTACAGAAGACACTGCACTGTACGTTACTAGAGTGTGCACTGAATATGAATTCTGCTTTACATGCACCACTATAATAGCATTTAACATGTTTCCAGACATACAATATGGCCAATCTCCCCATTAGAGTGTAAATTCCTTACCATTTTTGCATCCTAAAATACAGAGTATTTGGCACAGGATAACAACTTCCCAAAGTATAACTGATACCTTAAAGCAAGTCTCAGCAAACTAAAGGGACAGATAAGTAAACATTTTAGGCTTTGTAACCCACACAGCCTGTTGCAACTACTGAGCTGGTACAGCAGGAAATCAGCCACAGATAATAAAGAAGTGAGCTACAATATGTTCAAATAAAACTTTATTTACAAAAACAGCAGGGGAAGTATGGACTAAGAATTATCAAGTATTTAAACAGGAATACTTTTTTCACTGAATAATTTACCTATAATTCATACCCCAAATGCCAACTCACATGTTCATACTAAATTATATATGATTAAACTTTGGTCTGACTTTGGGTGAAGATAAAGAATTCAAAAATTGTAGTATAGGACTAAGGAAAATAATCTACTGGGTACTGAGTTGAAAGAAAAGGCAATTCCATTTCTCTTGTCTATGACTTAGTATTATGCCCAATCCTGGCCAATGCAATGGCAAAGATAGCAGCTGAGGGGGAGGCCTCAGGGAAACACACAGTTGTCTTACTCCTTTGGCCACTACTGTGTCTGGAATGGCATGCCAGTCCTTGAAACAGCCAAACTGTGACAAAAGAAAGGAGTCTTAGTATGAAGCCAATGCAGAAGGCCACAGGGCAAAGAGTGGGAAGAAGAACTCTTTGCTCTTTATTAAGCTTTTCCTTTATCTCCTTTTTGTTTTTTGCTGTTGTTTGTTTGTGCAGTACCGGGGGTTGGACCCAGAGCCTTTGCACTGAGCTACATCTGCAGCATTTTTTTTACTTTTGAGACAGTTTTACCAAGCTGGTAAATTGCCAAGATCAGGTTCAAATTTGTGGTCCTCCTGTCTCAGCCTCCTAGAGTGCTGGGATTGTGGGCAAGTGCATCAAATATTGAGCTATTACTGAGCTTCTGGATTTTGCTATGAAGAATTGCCTCATTGTTAAATTTCCTCATTGTTTTTGGTGGTTTGAGCTTTTTTTGTTATTTGCATCCAAAGCATCTAAAATGATTTACGGGCTGAAAATCAAGTGAACAAAGACTGTTCACAAATTCACCTATAGCTGGTCTGATTTCAAATTTCCACAAAAGAATTATATTAATATTTAAGGTCCTGAAAGTGCACAGAAATTACCTAAAACTTAGGGAAAAAATTTAATACTACTGATATACAAGTTACTAACTTTATAAAACCAACATATTTTTCCCTAAATTAAGAGCTAGTAAACTCTTTCTATAAAAGCATAATATTTGACGTTTTCTGAGTCATATGGCCTTTGCCATTATAGCCCCAAAGCAGCCACAGACTATTTGTAAATGAATGACTACTGTAAGTTCCAATAAAACTTTATTTACAAAAACAGGCAAGGAGGTTGGACTTGGCCCACCACCTAAAGTTTACCCTTGCTCTAAATGGTTAACAGCATGACACTATCTTTCAAACAAATCTACTTACTAGAACTCAAAAACAGTTAATTTCAAACGCATATAAATTATGAATAAGTTACCAGTATTTCTTGATAAAATCACTTTATGTAAAAGGTTAAATCACCTCATATACATAAACTAGAACTTAATAAACGTTAAAAATGGAGAAAGCGGGCCTCAAGACAGGAAATTAGGGCATGGCCAGCTAGCTAGGCAAGTGGGCACGGCTTGTCAACCATGGAATCCAGAAAACATGCCCAAGTCCTGCACGGAACCAAGCAGAAAGTTATCTTTAATTCTTCTAGTTAGAACCCAAGTAGGTTTTTCATAGGACAGCCCAGATCCGACATTCGCCTAGTAAGTGGTGAACACAAAAAAAGATGGTGGCCAGTTTTCTCATGGCCACTGTGCTCTCTTTTTTACTCTGGTCTGCTTTGACCCTGCAGAGTATACTGCTTTTCTAAGTTTCTTTTAAACTGCAGAGTATATTTCTCTTACTACCTTTAATAAATGTAATTCCAAACTATAGTTTTAAAAGATCACCTTTTTGTTTTGTTTTTTTTTGGTTTTTGATGGGTTTTTTTGTTTTTTTGAGACAAGTCTCACTTTGTAGTGCAGGCTGGCCTTGAACTTACTACGCAGCTGGTGTTAAACTCACTACGTAGCACACGCTGGTCTTGAGCTCATAGGGATCTCTCAGCCTCAATCTCCTGGGTACTGGGATGACAGGTGGGTGCCACCACACCCAGTCAGATCACCATTATTATACTATGAAAAAATACAAAGCTTACACACAACAAACTTATAAGTCTACCTACTAAATAAAACTAAGTGCTCTAAACTAGTGAATTTGCCAGGAATACTATGCATAATAGCTGTTCAAAAAGTCATACATGGCCCCCACGAATTCATATCTTCCAAGAAGCTGACACTACAGTTCATTATTAAACAGAATAAAGAAATAAAGAAGTTAATCATACAGCTTTCAAATAAAATCAACAGCTTTTAAATAAAAAAAAGATTCATACATTACCTGGATACCTCACTACTGCATATTATAAATTTTTTTTAAAAAAACACCATTTTTCACTATAATTATGTACCATACTATAGGGAGAAAAAAAACTAAATTTCCTCTTCCCATCATTAATCAAGAAAATCTGCACATGCACTTATACAAACACTTTTGAGAATTAGTACGTATAGGAAATTCCATTGTATAATTTCATTCCAATGAAGAAAACCTGAGAAATACAATTCACTAGGTGACTAATAAGCGATCTTCCACTGTGTTACCACCTAACCTCCTTTAACACTTTAAAAAAGATATCAAATATTTCTATCCTTGCATAACTAATGGCATTTTCTATGTATACAGAACAAGGAATGGCTAGCAGCAGTTATCTATGAAAAACAGAACTAGCGCTGAGGTGGTTTCTAGAGACTGAAGAGAATTTTTACCTTTCCCTTTATGTCTTCCTCAGTTGTTAAACTGCCATAAAATATATTACAGTATGTACTTGAACACTTTCAAAAATACTTTAAAAGTATATATTCACTGTAGGCCAGGAATTTACACAAATAGGCCAGTTGGGATTTCTCTAAAATTCACTAAAGATGGAGGTGCTGAGGTCAGATTGGCCTTCTACTACCAAAAAGAAGAAGAACATACCCGGGTACAAAAGTCAATGTTGAGTGCTTAGTAACACCAAGAAAACTTATAATATGTAAGGTGTACAACTATAGCAACCAAGTCCAGCTCCACTGAATCTCATATCCAGGTTAGCATCACAGGTTTTTGGTCCGTGGTCAAGATATCCAGGAGTGCTTTCTCCGACTTCCCAGATTCTCAACAGTAACATGAAATTCTGTTAGCTAGACTACACGGCTAAGCTCCACCAGTGCTCCTCACCCTTTACAACCTTACTGGAACATACTATATAGGCTCTAGTCTTGGGGGGAATACTGCTTAACGTATGTCCCTATTTTTCAATGGCTTAAATTGAAATATGTAAAATTAAAAGCAGATGAAAATACAGGACCCACTATTCAACATTTCAAACTCTATTAAATTGTACATGGATTATATTAAAAGATTGAGAACTGAAAGTCAAAAATATACAACGACTTTCATTTCAACAATCTGCCAAAAATAAACATGAATAACAAAAAATCCAACTCTGCTCCTCCTGAGAATGGTGAAGCAATAAACAACAAAAAAAAACCTCTCTTTCCCATTCCTGGGGCCTGACAAGCAGTGAGATAAGAAAAGCAAACCCTATCATTTCCTAGTATCACAGAGAAAAGAATAATCACTTTAATTTCCAGTTAATTACAGTTTTCAAAAAATAGCAGAGATAACCTATTTTCCCCACAATGAAACTAACTACCTCTTTCAATAGTTCTGAGCCTCTCTTTCAGTGCTCTCCCAGTGGGGAAAAAAGGTCACTAGGGCAAGAATTTAACATTTTTAAGTGCTATAACCAAATCCCATTTATACAAAAATAAATCTGTCTAGGGGCTGGGGATTTATCTCAGTGGCATAAGCGCCTGCCCGGCAAGCGCAAGGTCATGAGTTCAATCCTTGGCACCAAAAAAATAAATCTATCTAGTCTTTCCTAATATTAACTGATTATTAAACTCAAAACTATAGAAAAATGACTAAGAAAGTCATACAACCCTTTTTATAGCATACAATTAACTTCAAAAGGTACCCTGCATTTTGTCATATTGAAGTAAATTATTAGTTCTGGATCATAAAAAGCACATTGGTAAAGCAAAGAAATTGTGAAAGTTTAAAAAACAAAATTCAACCCTAAACATCAGTCTATAATCGAAAATCAAATACTGCTGCTTTGGCAAATGGATAAAATCATTATTTATCCAGCAAAATGAACGGGGCAATTGTTCATTCTAAGCTCCAGCCAACATACAAGAGTATTCAGTGTTCGAAAAAACGTATACTCCGTCAACAATAGATTGCGAGGTTTATGCCAAGTACTCATTTATCAAACACCCTTATTATCTTATGTTTTACATTTACCTCATGCCAGTCTTACTGCCACAGGGCTGGCAGGGAGCTCTCTCACTAAATGGGTCTCAAGTGTATTTTAATTGCCTTTTCTTTACGGTTTTTGTTGAGACAGGAACCCACTATGTAGTCCAGGCACGTCTTGAACTGGCTCTGTAGCCCAAGACTGGCCCAAAACCAATCCTCCTGCCTCAGCCTCCCGTTAAATGCATTTGATGAAACTGATTTTTCAACATATTTCCAAGCTCATTAATAATCACTTTTTTAAAAAGAAAAAAGCAGAACACCCAAAAAACAAACAACGAGAGGAAAACAGTGCAAGTGCTGGGAACGTTTAAGGAACATGACGTCTCTGTGAAGGACCTGCGGTTCGGTGTAAACTGAAACACGGTGCTGTGCGGCTCCCTTTCAAAGTTAGGTGCTAACAGTTCAAAACCCTCCCAAGCCAAGGAGACAGCAAGGTGCTGAACTTTTCAGGCAGAGCCGGAGAAAGTTCACGGGCCGGGCGGCAGCCGCAGGAGCAGCAGGTAGAGCGGCGAGCCGGCTGGGCGGCGCGGGTTCCCGGGTGCGCGCGGCGGGAGCCCCAAACCCCGTCACGCAACATCCCTCCGGGCCCTCGGGCGGAGCCCGCGCTCCCTAGTAATTCAACACCCTTCCCCTCCAACCCGAGCCCGCAGAGGTACACAAACGCCTCGCCCGCACCGCAAAACACAGCCTCCTGCTCCTACCAGGAGTCCCTGCAAAGTGGCTCGGGACGCGCCCGCCCGCAGGGCCCAGCCCGGCCTACGGGAGCGCCAGGCCGCGCTCGAGCGGACCGCGGGCCGCCAGGCTGCGCGCGCCTCGGCCCGGACAGCACTCGCGCGGGGGCGGCCTGGCCGAGCCCGACGGCGGCTCCGGGCAACTTCCCGCCGCCAACTCGGCGGAGCCGAAGCCCGGAGGGGGAAGGGAAGGCCGGCGGCTTACCCGAGAGCGGCGCCTGTGCCCGCCGTCCGAGCAGCTGAGGCGCTGCGCGGTGGCGCCGGGCGTCGCGGCTGCGGCTGGGAGCGAGAGTCGCCGGCACGAGCGCTGCCCGCCGGAGAGCAGGGGAGAGGCGCCGCCGCTCCTGCCGCCGCCGCAGACAGCTCCGCAATATGGCCGCCCAGCGCCTCCTCGGGGGAAGGCGGGGCCGCCCCGCGCCCCCCGCCCCTGCCGGCCGGCCGGCCTCGCGCCGGGCCGAGCGCGTCCGCCGCCCGCCGGAGGCCGCGCGCCCGCCCCGCCCCTGCCCCTCCCCGCGCCGTGCAGGGCCCGGCGCCGCAGGCCGCGGGCTGGGCGGCGCCGGGGTCCGGGTCCGGGCACCGCGGAGGCGCGGGGCGGCCGCGCTGCGGGCCCGGGAGCCCCGAGGAAACGGGCGCGGGTGCGGGAGGCCGGGTGCTCGCTGGGAGGACGGGGCGCGAGCTGAGCCCGAGGGGAAGGGGAGCGGAGCCGCCCCGCCCGGAGCTCGGCCCGCGCCCGCCGCCTCCCCCGCCAGTGGAAACTCGAAACTCCCGCTGGTGCGGGCGACCTCGCCGAGGGCGTTTGCATAGCCGCCAGGGGCCAGGGCTGCCCTGGGGAAATCGGGGAACAGATCCAGCGTGGAACTCAGGGTTCTGGGCAGAGAAACAGGCCTGCCTGGGAAGAACTTACAAAGAATATTTAAATGATTGGCACGTTTTAACCGACTGGAAAATCTTGCTTTTTCAGGAACAGTTGAAACGCCCCCGAAGCCTCAGTGGATATGGCGCCAATCGGCAGTGCGAATTTTAATCCGAGCAAAGAGGTGTGATCATTTTCATCACCCAGGACATTCCTTGGCTGTTGGATGAAGTAGGTTCAAAAGAAAAAGTTGAAAGTAGGGCCCAAAGAGCAGCCAAGCCTAAATTGTAGTTAGGGAGAAAGTTGATCATAGCCTAACTCTGTCCAGACCACTCACTTCAGTACTTACGGGGACCAGATAAATAGCTGACTTCTGGGTCAGCGTTCTGTATCTCCTGGCTCCACCAAAGCAGATTAGCCTGTCTTACCTGGATTGCAATGCTTTATTAAATTTATCTTTCGTAAATAAACTTTACATTTAAATAAACCTAAGAGTGTTAAGTTTTACAGAACAAATAATTTGTATTCTTCCTGTCCTAACATTTGCCTTTGCTGAGACAGTAGTTTTACCAAGAACTCTTTCAGATCACTTTCATTAACCCTTCTTCTTAAGTGAGTTTCCAGTATTGCCCTTTGAAACCCCTGGGGACAATTAAAAGTCCCAAGAGAAACAAGGGTTAAACCCAAAGATATTTAGATTGCAAATTGCTTGAGGATAGGAACCAGGTGTGTGGTTTTGTAACTGAACGGTTTACGTGCGCTGTCAGAGACCACCAACAAGATTACTCCCTGACTTTCTGGGCTCAAGAATTATCCAGGTATTGTTCATCCTTCCAGCCCAGATCTCTTGCACAAAGATAGTCAAATTCCTGAATGGCCCTTTAATCAAACAGAAGTCAGTAGCCTACTTTTGCAATTGAAAGATTCAATTTTGTTGGTCATGTGTCAGTGCTGTGAAAAGCTCTAAGTGACTTAATGATTTCAATAACCCCATGTTTGAGATAAATAGCGACTTTTTTAAAAAATGAAAAAAAAAGATTAAAGAGAACCTCAAAGGGTTAAGTAATGTATCCAGTGGTGTCAGAGCTATGACCAAACTTACATACGTATTTAACTTTGTTTTAGCCTAAGATTCTGAAAGGCAAATAGAATGGAAATTCTAACTTTTAAGTTGGTTATCATACTAGTAAATATTTAAGTAATATTACTGGGTAATATTACTTAAATATCAAAAGGATACTCTCATAGTTGTAGGGTTGTAAACTGAAATAACCTCTTTAGAAAGCAGTTGAGCATTGTGATTCAATCGTGAAGAATGTTCATAGAACCCAAAATAAGCCTCCTATACCTAGATTGATTGATTGATTGATTCTTTTTTTTTTTTGAGGCAAGGTCTTGCTAATTAGGCTAGGCCATGTTGGCAAAGCTTTTAGAGATGGGTGCCCAAACTACAACCCAAAACGCAGTTTAGAAAAAATAACTCCTGTACCGTAGGTTTGCCACCTCCTAAGTGCTTGGATTACTGGCATACACCACCACACCTGCTGAAATTCTTACTTAAAATAATGTGCACTAGAGCAACAGCTTGGTTCATAAACACTATACCAAAGTATTTATAAGATGCAAGAACTTAAAATATGGAAACTAAATGTCTAAATAGCTGTATCTAATCTATAACATTTCAGGTAACATTTTCAATGTTTATTCTGTAACAAGTTTTTAATGTGTACGTGTGGAAGCTGGAGTTAGAGGTGGTTTTTGTTTGTGGTTTGAGTCAGGGTCTCCAGCTCAGTCTGGGTGAGTCCCGGCTGATCTTCCTGCCTGGGTGTCTGAGTGCTAGCATGACAAGTGTGCACCGTGGCAAGATTTTATAATTTTAAGTACGGAAAAAACACAGTATGAAACTGATGCAGTATGATGACAGCAATGTTTTAAAAGATTATATGTGTCAGAAAAAAAAACTGAATCCCATGGTTTTCTCTGGATAGTATTTCTATGGGCAGTGCACCCTTTCATTATTTTGTTTTCTGTATCACTTTTACAGTGTTAAAATTTTTGCTTAAGGTGAATTGTGCTACAATTACAAATTACTTATTACATAAAAGCAGCAAAGCCACTGTTCTAATAAGAATTGTGGTGAACTGTGCTGGCAGAATAAGGTCAGGGCTACGTTTATTGTTGATTACAAACATAATCTATGCACACAAATACATATACATGTTTATGGTTTGTGTTTCATGTCAAATATATGCACTTGTAAGTAAAATACTGGAGCGTTAATTAAGAAATTGCGCTTCTTATTGTTACTCTAGCACTTTAGATTTCAAAGGGGAAAAGAATCACATATATTTGCTAAAACTACTTTTTTCAGAAACATTCTGATATTAACAGGTACAGTACAGGAAATATTTTCATACAGGACATGATATGTTTACAAAGGAAACACAAGCCCAACATGGTGGCACATGCCTGTAACCCCAGCACTCTGGGAAACTAGACAGGAGGATGAAAGGTTGGAGTCCTGTCTGGACGGGACGGTTTAGTGACTTTGGGAGAGCCTGTGTCAGAATAAAAAGAACTGGGGATTTAGGTTAGCGATGAGGCCTGGGGTTCGAGTCTTACTACTATAAAAATAAAATCATAAAAACTCTCAAACCAATCTATTACTAAGACATTGTGCTAAAATCTGTAATACATTGATTTATTCTGAATGCTAGAGTTCCACTGAGAGTTACAAAGCACTTCTGTCACTAGCACATACTAAAGTACTTCTTAAAAATGAAGAAAATTCAGTTTTGCAAGAATGTTTTGTAAATGAGAAGAGTTTCTTTTCATTTTCATATCTAGAACCTTGTATCATGGGCGCCCTGCTAGCTTGAATAAGACTGCATTCCTGTCTTCTGGTTCATAACGGGAGAGGCACACAGTGCTGTACAAAACAGCTATAATAAAGGTAGACACAGAGTGTCCCGGGAGATGGAAAAGGGGGCAATTAACTGCCTAGAGAAGAGACTACTAAGGGAACAGGCACAGGCCAGGTGAGAGAGACGCTGCCTGCAGAGAGAAGCAGGGGAAAGTACCTGGCCTCGCAGGCGCAGTACCACGGCAGGACTGAAGTTTACCTCCGAGGGTTTGTAACCAGAGGTTTCAGAAAGGCAAATTGAGATCCATTTTAACAGTATAGAATTTGTCCTTCATCCTTAAGGAAATAGGAACCCATCGGTAAGGGGTATTAAGAAGAGGAACAATGTGATTCAATTTATATTTTATTAAGGCAGCTGGTGTGGAATGCCTGTTTCAGTGACATTGAGAGGGGACAGTGAGGTCACCCAGTCTGACTACAGAGTTCCACAGAAGATAGAAAGCTGAACGTGGGAGGTTGCGAGAGTAAAGAAGGGGAGAGAGAATCTACTAAAAGATCCGGGGCTCACCAGGCATGATGATGCACACCTGTAATTCCAGCTACTCCAAAGCAGGCAGGAAGACCACAGTTTGGAGCCCAACCTGGGCAAGTTACTGGAATTCTGTCTCAAACATTAAAAAAATGAAAATAAAAATGCCTACGGATGTAGCTCAGTGGCAGAGCCCTAGCAGGCTCAAGGCCCTGGATTAAATACCCAGTCCTAGGGGAAAAAAACAAAAAATGCTGGAGATAGACTAAGAGGTAAGAGAAGAGATACATACATGTGATTTCAGGTTGCCAGTGAGCACCAGTAAAGGAAATGGGGAGTATTAAAAAAAAGTGAAGCTAATAAAAAAAAAAACATAATGAGGCAGTTTGAGAACAGGTTGAATTCTAAATCTCTACAGAAAATCTAGGAACAAATGTCAGTAATTGGAAATAGGTGAGCTATAAGAATTATGATAAATGAGACATTCCGTAAATACTCGTCAAATAAAAGATAACGATAACACGCTAAGACAAGCCTTGCTTTCCCACCTATTTCTTTGAAAATATACTTTTGTATAAGCCAAGGATTTCTACGAGAGTATTAGTATTAAAGTAATCTAACGCATTTAATGTACTAAAGTGGTTTTTCCATCAAGAAAATTCTTCTTACTAGGCACACTGGTACACACCTCTGATCTCAACACTCTGGGCCTGAGGCAGGAGGATCAAAAGTTTGAGCGTTGCTTGGACAATTTAGCAAGACCCTGTCTCAAAACTTAAAATCTTTTTAAACAGTGAAGAGAATGTAGCTCAGTGGTAGAGGAGCCCTGGATTCAATTCCCAGTACGATGTACCACAAAACAAACATACAAAACTTCACTTTTTAAAAACCTAAAAAATGCAAAAATTATAACTTTTTTTAAAAACCTACATCGTCAGGGATTGTGGCACATGCCTGTCATCCCAGCACTTGGGAGGCTACAAGGAGGAGTTCATAGGGAAGCCTGGGCTACAAAGTGAGTTCAAGGCCAGCTTGGGCTGCATAGTAAGACCCCCGTCTCAAAAACAGAGGGAAAAAAGATTTTCTATGGTAAGCCACAGTGTTTCATACTACTCATATTATCTTGCACCTTTAAGTACATATTCACAACGTGTTTAACAATATAATAGCCTGCAGTAAAATTAGGCAAAGTAAATAAAACTATCTTATCATTTACTTTGTGTGCCTAGTAAGCCATACACATTTAGTTGCTGATATAAGCTATAAAATTTCAGTAGAGTCAATAGAGGTATGATGGCTGGCATACCTAAACTAAGAGTCATGAAACCATCAGTCTACTCCTACCTTTAGAAAATAAAGGAGAAAATCCCTATCTGAGATCAAATTACATAAGGGGGCTGGGGATTTAGCTCAGTGGCTTAAGCGCCTTCCCCTGGCAGGCGAGAGGTCGTGAGTTCGATCCCTGGTACCAAAAAAAAAAAAAAAAAAACAAATTACATAAGGGTATAATTCAAGTGTTCACAGATGTGAGCATATTAGCCTGCAACAAAGAAGGTAAAAATTATTAATCCTTTCTGCTTGTATAATAAAGGCAATTTCATTTGTGATAAATGGCAGTAAAATTTTCAAAAACAAGTAATAAACAGAGTGGAAAGAGTCTAAATGAGGGCATCTACAAATTTGGCTTTTTTCCCAATTCCTACCAACAAGTTACAGAGTGACCTTGAAAGAGTTTATGGACTTCTGTTACCTACTTTAAGCAGTATTAAAAGAGCAAGAATGTTACACATATTGTGCCTTTCTCAGATACTGTTCCAAAAAACAATAAATTTTCAGGACTGGAAAAAGACCTCAAAGAGCATTGGCTCTCTGCTCCAACATTACATTTCCAAATGACTTTCTCAGCAGTAGATTTCTGCTGAGAACAGAGCTATGCAAGAGCTATGGAAAGGAACCACGTCCTTAATCTTCTCATCTATTAAATGAGGAAGCTGGGCTAGGCCATCTGTAAACTTTCTTAAAGCTCTAAAACTTTTCAACTGATTCACATATATAGAACATCTAATTTGGCTGAGTATTGTGGGCCGTGCTTGTAATCCCGGCACTCAGGAGGATTGAAAGTTGGAGCCCAGCCTGACCAATTTAGTGACTTAGTGAGAAAAGTCTCGAGAATTAAAGAGGGAGGACTTAGTGTGAAGGCTCGGAGGTCAATCCCCAATACTTCAAAGGAAAAAATTGATTCTCAGACATAGAATTGTATAATTTATAGGCATTATTGTGTAGTTTGTAACACAGAAAGTATATGTTATAGAAAATTATTTAATATCTAGTAAGTATAGGTCTATTTTACTCATTTATGGCTCAGTAAACTTTGTGCATTGTTGGACTTCTCTTGCCTTATGGGGGTATATAAAAGTAAATAAAATTAATAAATATTCACTCTAAATATTGAGTCTGAGTAGTCTAGACAGTTTTTCTCTAGAAGTTTGCAACATTTTAGTGTTATATTAATTTAGCTGAATCTATATGACAGTGTTGATCACTATGGAGGAAAGTAACCTAGTACTTTTGGAGTGTCAAGTGGACAAAACTGAAAGCTGACTGTGGTTTTAACATATTACCCACAGATAATTTGATGTTCTTTTAAGAGATGGAGCCAAACTTCCCTCTTCCTAAGTGGGTTGGACTTGACGCCTTACAGTTAACAAATAGTACGAAGGAGAATTGACGGCAGTGCTATGGTCTGAATGTGTCCTTCCAAAATTGGTATGTTGGAACTTAGTTGCTGGGGAGACAGAGAGGAGAAGGAGAAGTAAAACGAATTCAGATGTGTTATGTACACCTGCCAACTCCCCACAGGGAATATAGTCATTATGTATCACAAACACATACTACCGAAAAGAAGCAGTTGACATTGAGAGGCTTCATACAGGCTTTGCCCCTGTTTCCACTCCCACCTTGTGCCGCATGAGGACGAATAGCAAAAGGCACCCTCTTTGAGGCCCAGTTAGCCAGTTTTCACCAGACAGCAAATCTGCTGATCCTTGATCCGGAAATTCCCAGCCTCCAGAATTGTGAGAAATGAACTACTTATAAATTGCCTGGCCATATTAGTCGGCCTTCCATCACTGTAATGAAGTATGTAAGGTAATCAACATAAAAAGAAAAGCTCATTTTGGCTCCCAGCTCTGCAGATTCCAGTCCAAGACCAAGTGGCTTTGGGCCTCTGCTGAGAATGGCATGTCACACAGGAGTGTTTGAAGGAGCCCAGGGCTCACCTCCAGAAGCAGGAAGCAGAGAGCTCATGAGCCGGAGAGGCCAGAATCCCACAATGCCCTTGTAAGGTAGCCATCCAGTGACCAAAGGACCTTCCGTAAGGCCTCACCTATTGAAGATCTAAGGTGCCTACCAATCGCGCCACTCTGGGACCTAAACTTTAACACACAGATCTTTGTGGGACACTCATCTGAGCCCTAACAACAGCCAGACTAAGGAGAATATACAACTTCTGAGACCAGATCACGGCAGGTAGGTCACTGCAGTTTCCTCCTTATTGGCTTTGGGATCACATACTTGGAGTAGGTCGGATGCCACATACTGATAAAGCAGCTGTGGAGAAGTCCACATGGTGACAAATGGAAGGCTTCTGCCATCAGTAAGGATCCTCTGCAAACAACCGTGTGAGGAAACATCATGGAAGCCAATGGCTCTTCCAGCCCCAGTCAGCCCTCCAGATGATTGCTGCTCCTGCCAACATCCTAAATGCCACCCCCTCGGAAACCCTAAGGCAGAACCATTTAGCAATGCTGCCCCAGAACTCTTGACTCACGGAAACTGTAAAAAAATCAATATTTAAGTCACTAAACTTTAGGATCATTTTTGACTTTGCAATATATAAACACATTTATCTATAAGAGATTCCCACTCATGTTAGATGACTCTGCAGTTTTTAAAGTGATTGAATTATTTAATAAGATCTAGAACTGGACACGACTTCAAAGAAGAATTGAATTATTTTGCAGAAACCACTAAGACCTCTAGAGTTTGTCTTGGTCAAACCTGGTCTTCTATTGTTTCCTATCTCAGTGAAAGGTGAGAACTCATCTTTCACCCTCCTTTCTGCTTGATACTCTCATGCCTAACCTAATTATTTTAACCCCCTTGCCTCTACTTTGTGTATGTGTGTGTGTGTGTGTGTGTGTGTGATACCAGGGATCAAACTCATGATCTCATGCTTGTCAGGCAGGCACTTATACCACTGAGCTAAATCCCTGGCCCTCTACTTTTAAATCTGTATGACACCCCCCCATACTCCAGGCCACACAATGGTTATCACCCCCCTTCTTTGAGATAGTGTCTCATTCCATAGTTTAGGCTGGCCTTGAACTCACTGTGTAGTCCACACTGGCCTCAAACCTGTAGCAATCCTCCTGCCTCAGCTTCCCAAGTGCTGGGATTACAAGTGCATGCCACCACCCACTTGTTATGTCTTTTGAGTCCCAGTAATAAAATAGCCTCTTCTCTTATTAACTAATGCCCATAAAATTAATTCTCAATACTAATTAATACTCAATACTGATTCTCAATACTCAATACCCTGAATTAATTAATTAATATTAATTATGACTGTCTCACATTTCCTTTCCATCACTATTCCTCTAAACTTATCTGTTTATTTCCCATTTCTGGTCATAGAGTTACACTTGTTTTCCAAGCTCAAGTCACTCTGACCTGTTGTTACTGCTAGACTACAACTGCTACCACATCCAGGCTGCAAGGGTCTTGCATATACACTTCCTTCATCATCATTTACCTCATTAATGCTTACTCATCCTTCAGACCTGAGTCATAACTCACATCTGAACTGACACCCCTAGTACAATCTCCCTGTAACTTTTCCTTGTAGTACTAAATAGCAGTTATATGGGTGATTTGATTTGTTTGGGGAGCTAAGGATTGAACCCAGGACCTCACACATCCTAGGCAAGTACTCTTATCATTGAGTTATACTGCCAGCTCAGCAGTTATATTGTTTTGTTTTGTTTTGTTTTGTTTTGGTACTGGGGATTGAACTCACGACCTTGCGCTTACCAGGCAAGCACTTAAGCCACTGAGCTAAATCCCCAGCCCAGCAGTTATATTGTTAACGCCTGAATTTTAAAAATTTCTTGTCTCAACTGGGTGTGGTAGTGCATGCCTCTAGTCCCAGCACTCAGGAGGCTGAGGCAGGAGGATCACTGTGGGTTCAAGGGTAATCTGGTGTACAAAGTGAGTTCAAGTCTAGCCTAAACCAAGTGTAGCCAGATCCTGTGTCAAAAAGCCACGCACAAAAAAATGTATGTCTGTTCTCCTCACCGCACTACAAGTGTATAGATGCAAGAACAATGTATGTTTCCTTTTGTTCTTGTTCTGTGAACATAGTACTGTGACTAGGGCATTCTAAAGTGTTCAATAAACATCTTTTTTTAATGGAAGAATGAATGAAATCAACCAAGAAGTCAACGTGGAACTAAAATTTAGGTTTTTTATCTCTAAATTTAATGTTAATTACAACCCACCAGCAGCTTTCAGTTTGATGCACTCAACTACACATATCAATATAACGAATATATAAAGTGAGAACAAATCATCGATATTCCTCAAATGCATTCAGCAATACTAGTGGGACACAACTTACTGTATTAAAGCAGTAAGCTTGGAGCATGAACTCATTTACTTTGTGACTCTGCTACTTCCTGAAATCCCACAATAAATCAGTTCAAGAGCAGCCTGCTTTTCAGGGTAGATCGCTTTGTATATTTTAGGCTAAGTTAGTAATAGAATGCACAAGTGGTTTTTTACAAAAGAAGTCAATTTACAAATTTAATGATCACAACTAAATTTGGAGAGACTATAGAGCTGGCTGTTGCTGATAACTATTTAGGAATGAATGTGTGGTGAATTCTAGGTCCTCCCTGATTCTTCTCCTTTTCTAGGCCCATATGCTGTATTTGTAACTCTCTTAGCATCTCTACTTCGTGCCCAGGAATATCTCAAATTCAACCTTCCCAGGGCTGAACCCATCTTTTCTTCCCCAAACTCCTCTTTCTCTTCTTCCTCTTTCTCCTCCTGATTATATTTTATCCTCATTTGTGAAATTATTTAGCAGCCATCCTTCCCTGAAACCTAAACGTAATTCTGATCTTGTTCAAGTTCCACATTCCATCAGTAGCCAAATCCTACTAATCTTGTCGAAGCGTCTTCCAAAGCACTCTGTCTTCTCTACTTCACCTAATTACCATGGACTTGATTCTGGATGCCAGGAAGCCTCCCACTAGACTCTCACACCAGTGTCCAGCCCCTCTCTCACACACCTTCCACAGGTACCTTCTGTAGGATGTATTTTCTTTGGGCTTTGAGATCTAAAGATGGTAGCTCCAGGGCCAACCCACAGTAGATTCTATTGTAATTAGCAGCTCATGTTAATGTGGCCAAATTGGCCACCAGAGTGTGTGGTTTTGCTTTTGCTACACCACTCTGGGATGTGAATATTCTATTAATTCAAGACAATCAAGTCACAGAATATCTGGCTCATGTAATCTAAATTTGTAAGAGAAAGTAAAAATATTGGCCGCTAGGTTCAGACAGACCTACCTTCTAAATCTAGCACTGCTATACAACATGGTATAAAATGTTTCTTGATATTTTTCTTCTGTTGCCCTCATTTTATTTATAGAAAAAGTGAGTTTTCTATTTAAACAATTAGGATTAAGCTCAGCAGGAAGTGACAGTAAGCCCAAAATAATAGTGGCTTTAAAGAGATATCCAGGCAGGCAGGCGGTCTAGAATTGGTTTGGTATCTGCTCAATTATCAGCACTTCCAGCTTCACCACCCACGACAGGTGGCTTCCGCCACGTGGCCGGAGATAACTGCCCCAGTTCCGGCCATCATGTTCGTATTAAAGCCAGAAGAAACACGTTTAAACATGGAGAAAAAAGAAAGAGACAGAGAGAAGGGCATTCTTCTCAGACTCAGATGAGAGATCTCTGCACATCATTGTACGTAATATGTATACAATGTGTAATCTAACCATAATTATAACACCTGTGTGTTATATATGGTATGTTCATTGGACAGAACTTCATTGTAATTTAGCCATATGACTAAATCTAATGCCAAAGGAGATTAAAGTTATGTAGATTTTACTCCCGGTAACCATCTATCTAGCTAAAAATTGCAAGTGCTATCTTATGCAAAAGTGGATAATGGACATGACAAACGTCTGAACCTGGACTCCACAGGTAGCAGAGCCTGAGGCAAAAGTTTATCTGCTGGTATTTATCAGGAAGTTAAAGCCAGGGAAACAGGAAGTGGGGGTGAGGCAGGAAGGAAAGAGATCCTATGCTAGGGTCTTTACTGAGTTGGTGTCACTCGGGTCAAGCCCAGCTTGCTGCCTGGTTTTACAGACAAGTGCTCAGACAGGACTGTGGAGCTGTGTCTCAGAACAGTCTGTCCACAGGAGGTAAGGAAAGAGATCCCACCACTTATTATCCCCCGTAGGGTGAGGGTCAGCCTCCCAGACATCACTTCTTTGCAATTCCAGGTATGCCTGTGTAGCCCTTGTGGTATCTCCTGCATCAGCCTCAACAGGGAGTCTCAGAGCAAGTCAGTAGGTTTGTGACGCGGACACGAACTGCCATCACCTGTTACCTGAAGTCTCAGCACAGGCAGAGCTGATCAACTGAGCAACTGGCCCAAAACAGACTGGTTCCCAGACACGATGAGGCTGAAAGAGCCAAGGTGACACCTACAGACACCAGTTGCAGTGGGCATTCAGCTGTCTCTGCTATGCTCTCTGATCTAGGTTAGCCTCGTGCAGATAAAGACAGTGAGCGCCTCTTACCACGTGCCCTATACGACAGAGCTTCGTACAGAGAAATAGCAAGACCAGCAGAGTTCATGACTACCTGCTCGTGGCCAGGCAGTCAGCTTTATATGTACCATATCATTAATCTACCCCCAAACCAGGTGGAAAATACAGTTCCGTCTTTCCCTTCCTTCTTCTCCACCTCTTCCTCTTCTTTTCTTTCCTTTCCTCTTTCTTTCTTTCTTTCTTTCTTTCTTTCTTTCTTTCTTTCTTTCTTTCTTTCTTTCTTTGCTCATAATGGCAGAGAGGAGTGAGATTTACATTCAGCAATCACCTGGAGTTGCATGCTTTGCTGCTGTAAGAAATTAAAAATGAGAAAGATGCAAAATTAGTGTGAGATTAAAAGAAGATTTTGGGGGGGAATAAAACATTATGCTCTTAAAGAACATATCAGCATCTAATGGAAAAAAATAGTGATTTTTTTTCTATCTCTATAAACTGTACTCATCTATTTCTATCCAGAAACTAGTAATGTCCTTGGCAGGATGGTTTCTCTGCTAATGCCAACACCTAAGGACATGGCTCCCCTCCAGACCGTTCCCTGTATGCATCCGTATCTTCCAAAAGATACAAGTCTGCCCTTCGTTCTTCTCCTACTACCCTTCGTTCTTCTCCACTACATAATCTTTGATTATGAAAATAATGTCATCATTTTCTCCCTCTCGTCCCTGTCTCTGTGCCAGAAAAAGATCCTTTTTGGGTGTTGCTCAGGTATTTTACAGCTCACAAAAGAAGAAAAGCATATAGGAAATTCAGGTAACATCAGACAAAAATTTCAAACTTATAAGTAGCCTTAAAAGCTAGATAGTGACGCTACTCATTTTATTTTTCTTGGGATGTGTGTGTAACTAGGTCAGCCTTCCTGAGCTTTCTTCTTTTCTCTGGTCCCTTTTATTTTCATAAAAATAAGATCCAGGCAATCCAGTTCCCTGGTCTTCCATTTAGTCTCAAGCCTGGAGCCTCGGAGGCCTCCTTCCGTTCAGGAGGGTGGCATCTTCTTGCCATCCTCCAGGTCGCACTCCCAGGCCTGACGGGCAAAGAGGAAATCGATGGACAACAGCTTGATTCTGACTTATTTAAATTTCAAGTGGAACAGACTGCTTGTCTTCACATTTATTTTTTTAATTTTTTACACGGCATCTTCATCTACACTTATTCTGAGAATAACATTCAAATCCAAGATCTCCCTTTAACTTTGTTAAAGTTCTTTCTTATTCTAGAGTAATCATTGGTTCACACAACCAATTTTTTACTAAGCACCTGAAAAGCACCAAAAAAGCATCAGAGATAACTAAGGTATTTGCACCAATCATTTCAGTATCACTCTTCATCATTTCAACATTTTTGTAATATACTGTAATATTGAGTGGAAATATACATCATTTACTTCTAAATCACAATTTAAATCATTTCTTTCTGAGCAGCTTTCTATAGCCTGCGCCCATGCTGTGTGCATTCATTCTTTGTTCTCAAATAGTGTAACTTTTGTCTTCTGCTTTATCATTTTATTTTGGGTACCCCACTGAAAGCCAACTTGACATTGGGTCTATGGACCCTGGTCCTGCCTGAATTCTCTACAAGGCCAGCATCCTCCGGTATTACAGACTGTATGAGCCTCTTTCCTTGGTATTAAAGCAGGGTCACACAAACCACATGGCAAGAGGTGAAAATCCCCAAATAAAGACCCAGAAGTCTCAGTGTTTTGAAGACTGCACAAAAATGAAGATACACTTGACCTGTGTCTCAGGTTTTTGTCCCTGATGTGACAAAATTAAAAATAAGAAATACACCTCACAGTTTTAACTCTTCATAGTATATGGGATCATACTTCATATTTTTAGTTAAATAATTGTCACTTCTTATGACAATTTTTACTAGAAATCTGTAATAAAACATTAAGCTACGAAGAAAAGTGAGTCATCATTTCACAAGCTATGCCTTAAAACTCTTACAAAATTTTTACTTGTTTTTTTTTAATCAGAATCAAAGGTTATTTATAGAGGAGAATTTGTACATCAGTAAGCAAAAAATAAATTGTTAACACTTATGAGGCTAACAAGTATATGACAGCTTAATGCAACATTAATGAATATGACACTGCTTGTCTCATAAATTTACTTTTCTTTTAAATAAGATGTCATAGCAAAAGAATAATTTCTTTCATGGAGTGTCTTTGAATCCTTAAACACAGAGGAAATATGCTGATAGAACTGAAAAGCTCTGATACATTTTTTTTTTTTTTAAACAGCACTAGGGATTAAACCCGAGGGGTTCTACCAGGCAGTACATCTCCAGTTCTATTTATTTATTTGTTTATTCTTTATTTTCAGACACGTTCTGGCCAAGTGACCCAGACTGGCTTTCAATTTGTGATCTTCCTGCCTCAAGCTTTTCAGTAGCTAGGGTTATGTGCATGTATTACCACACCCAGGAACAGCCCGTACTTTACAGTATAATGTAAGGTAGGCCCCTCTTGTGCAGGTTTATATACTTTAGATACAAGAGTAAGTTAGTACAGCATACCTATGAAAACGGTTCACACTATTTGGAGCGAGTCTTAAATATGTTCAGGCTCTTTGATCATTTATTCATTTATAATGCTATATCTCAAAAAATAAGGTCATGATTTCACACACATGTACAAAGATGTTCAACACAGCATTTTATATAATAGTGCAAATTTGAGAACAGTCTATGTATCCCCAAACAAGAAATGTTAAATAAATTATGATAAAGAGCACACAGCTATCCCTCTCTAGCTGTGGGTTTCACGTCCAAGGAGTCAACCAGCTGCAGATAAAAAAATTTGGAAAACAATATATACCTGCACCAAACAAGTGCAGGTTGTTGTTCTTGCTATTATTCCCTAAACAACATAGTACTGTAACAACTGTTTACATTATATTAGGTTTTAGAGGTAATCTAAAAATGATTTCTAGATACGGGAGGATTTATGTAGATTATATGCAAATATACCATTCTACATACATTCTCATAGTAAGGGGGTTGAATATTAGTGGACTTTCGACGACTATAGGGGGGTCGCATAGTCAATTCTCTGCAGATACTGCAGTACTATTATCTGTACATCATAATATAATAATGTGTGTAATAAACATATATGCAAAAGAAAAATTACATTTTTGATAATGATGTAGTTATATATAGAAGTACTCTTATGTAAAATCATATACAAAACAATACATGCAATATAACCCTATTTTTAAAATTAGTATGTTTATATATACCTGAAAAAGCTAGCCTGAGCAACTATGTGAGACTCTGTCTTGAACTTGTGATCCTCCTGCCTCAGCCTCCTATGTAACTGGGATTACATTTGTGTAACATCACCACAAAACGTTAATATTCATAGTAACTTTGAAATCAGGCAGTGTACATCTACTAATTTTATTCTTTATTTTCAAAATCAGTTTGACTATTCCAGATACTTGGCATTTTCATGTGAATTTTACAACAACCTTACGCATTACTTTAGGAAAAAAGAATGCTAATAATTTGACTAGGATTTTATTGAATATGTATATCAATTTGTGAGGAATTGTGACTGCCTTCTAACTCACGAACACATGAATTTAAACCTTTACTAATTTTTTCCAGCAATGTTTTGTAGTTGTTAACACACCCATCTTAACACATTTGGCTAAATTTACCCCTATTTGTTTTTTGGTGTCAGAACTTGAACCCAGGGCCTTCACACTGAATTATATCCCCAGGACTTCTTTTGCTTTTTATTTCGAGACAGGCACTCATTAAGTCACAGAGTTGTCCAGGCTGGGCTAGAACGTTCAGTCCTGCCTCAGCCTCCTAGAATCCTGGGATTACAGATGTGTAGCACCATGGCTGGCTTATATATTTAATTATCAACAATGAATAAAGTTAATTAAAAATTAAGAGTGTCTCTGAACATTAAAAATAAAAGTTTTGACTTCTTATTACAGATTCAATAAAATAGTCAATAGGAAGTCAAATAATGTGAGTCTAAGGACTATTTTCTGCTCACGATCAAATATTTAGAATTCTAGTTATGATATATTGTGGCAATTAGGACAGCTAAAGTTTGAAATAATGTTAATCAAGCGGCAGTTTCGGCAGCACCTAACAAGTACAGATATTTGTTTACAAAAACACATGTGTGCAGCCGTCGGGCTGCGTGTTGTAGGTGAGCTGCGTAGCACCAGCTCGCTCCCCTTTGAGTGGATGAGGCCAGGCTCCGCTCTGAACCATGTGGGTCTCTTCTGTTACAACCGCACGTCACGAGCACATAAACAAGGGATTTGAACCAAGCTAGTCAGCCTTGATATCAACTAACGAAGTCAAAAGAAAACCGTTAGCAACAAAATTCCCCGAACAACTCCAAATCAAAAAGCTAATACCAAGGGCCCATTGTTTTAAATTATAGGCGCATAATGTACCACTTAATGAAAATACACAAAGATATCATAACTTCTAGACAGACTGTGAGGAAATCCTCAGTAAAAAGAAAAGAGACACATTTAATTTACTATTATTTGGAACAATCCATTTGTTTGTGTGATAAAGACTAAAACAGACTGATTATACATCTGGATAGGAGCCAAGCCATTCTTCTGTGAATTCTTAAGATAATGGGCCTTCATTGTTCTGTTTGTTATCCTTGCCAGTTCCTGTCAGACTGGTCCTTAGCAGTTATGTAGGTTTCTGCTATTTATCAAACTTGTGAGACTTAAAAATCTCCTCTTACTTGCCTGAAACAAATTTATTTCTTTATTAAGTGTATACATTTGATGAAATTTCCAAGGTTCACTTCTGACTGGTAAACATTTGATATAAATTGAGGAAATATGCAAAACAGCCTTAGGAAAGTAATACAAACATTTAAAATGAACTTTGGGGCGGTCATCCCCACAAGCTTTAACAATGAATCATTTCATTGAAAGAAGAACTTTTTATAATTTAAAGGGAGTCATTCTCCCATACTGTTAAGTGAAACAAATTTGACACACATGTGTAAATATCACAGTACGTCTCTGGTGCGAGAAACCAAAAGTATAGATAAGGACCAAAATGTATGTTAGGTATTGTGAAATAGGAAGAAAATATTCAAATGAGAGGGCAACAAAGAAGGGAGGGGGAAGGAGAGAAGGGAAAAGTAAAAAAAAAAAAAAAAAAGAGAGAGAGAGAGAGAAAAGAAGGGGAGAAAAGGGAGTCATTTCCAGTTACTTGGGAGGTTAAAGAAAGAGGATTTCAATTCTGTTTGATGCCAGTTTGGGCGACTTATCTAGACCCCGCCTCAAAGTAAAAATGAAGAAAAAGAATGGCGATGTGGTCCAGATGTTGAGTGCTTACCTACCAGGCACAAGGACCTGCGTTCGAGTCTCAATACAGTAAGTCCCCAACTTAAATCGTTAGTTGCGAATTTTGACAGGTGTCAACGGGCCTCACATTGCCGACACTGCTAGATGGGCACAAATCATGGAAATCGCTGTGTCTGCTGGACGCTGTCACAGCTGTGCTGCTGTGTGCTTACCGTACAGTGTCACAGCGTACAGTACACAGTGCTCGATCAGCGCCCAGGATGTCCGGAAGAAAGAGACAAAGCAGTGGTGATGGGGTTTGGTTTTTTTATGCTTTACATTGTATGTTTGTGTCAAAGGTGCATAAGGCTTGTTTTGTAGAATTTACAAGCAAACTCAACTTTTGAATATCCTCCCAGAATGGAACTTGTTTGTAAATCAAGGGCTTACTACAAAAGATAAAAAATACAATGAACAAAGAAGGTCATTTTTGGCAAAACATATGCTAATGATCTCTAGCATACAGTCAGTCATAGTGTTAGGAAATTAGATAAGCCTAAAGCCAAAAATGACCTGAATAAATCCTTACAGGATTCTTATGCTAACTTTCTTCGTTACAAATGAAGATTTCACTGTGTCTTTTTGGATTTTTCACTGTTGAACTTCCGTATTACCTTGGCTTAGAAAATTCTTCTGTAGAAACTTCATTCTGCATTTCAATTCCAAAATCCTCCAGTTCAGTCATTATGATCTGCGAACTATTTTGTCAATTAGACTCTAGGTCTGTTTAACTAAAGAAGACTAAAATTTTAACTCATTGGAAGAAAATGCATTTTTACAAACCTCCAGATATTAGTTAATAAAATAAAGATAACATCAGCTCAGAGATGACCCCTTTGCAAACCTATGACTGTGTTTTCATTTGTTTGGATGCATAAATGTATTATAGACAAGAAAGAAATGGGAACACGTGAAAACAAGACAGAGACAAAATATGCGTTCAGTTCTTAAATCCACCTTAGGAAGTTATTTTGCAAAAAGTGAGCATGAAAAATTGAAGGAAAAAGAAGACTTAAAACCAGAAGGAGCTGGGTGTGGTGGCACATGCTGAGGCAGGAGGATTGCTGAGAGTTGGAGGCCAACCTGGGGTCCACAGTGAATTCCAGTCCAACTTGAACTGCATCTTGAGACCCTATCTCAGAAAAACAGTTTTTTAAAAAGTCAGTAGAATGGTTACATATTTACTTACTCATAGAAAATAATACATTTTGTTAATACCACTATTTGCCTGTGTTCTGCAGAAAAGACTAAGAAAAGAAGACTAAAATTTTAACTCATTGGAAGAAAATGTTTTTTAAAAATAGGAATAGGCTTTTAGAAAGTTTCTCAAACACTAGGCCATTTTAGAATTGTGAAAGCAGTCATGTGTTCCATAAGAGTACTCGGGCACTGTCGGCCAGCGAGACAGCATGAACTGAAAGGCAAGCCAGGTCGTACCAACCTCGCTGGACTCTTAAATGTACTAGGAGCTCACGGCAAAATCAGTCAGCTCCATTTCTCCCCTCTGGGGTTGACCTCTGATGTATTATTAACATCCTGCTACCTAGGAAGTGTGGAGGAGGAAAAAGACAGGGTAGGAACTAGGGTAGGGATCAGGTAGAAGAGTCTGTTTTCAAGATCTTTTAATTGCCTAAGCGCTCTTGGAACGGTTGATTTTGAACTCAGGCACTGCGACTGGATGGGTGCCCATCCACAGGTCACCTGATGAGGGCCTGTGCCCCGGTTTTCCCTTCTAAAGGCAATGGAGACTACTTATTCCAGAGGCAGTTCTAAGATAAGATGACAGGATTTCCTCTGTAAGAGGAGACAAATGCTTTTCTTTGGAATAATAAACATTCCACAAGTCCACAGAGCAACCCGTTATTTGTCCCTCCTACCCTGAGAATGGGAAGTCACAGCCTCTTTCACCTCTGGCCCAAGGCCACCTTGCAAAGCACAGCTAGAAGAGTGTAAAGATAAGGCAGGACTCCCTAAGAGGAAAGTGCTAACATGACCTGCTGCCTGAATCCTACCTCACTGAGCTTCCTCGGGTTTCTCTCAGCCTGAGATTCCCTAGTCCAGCCCATTGTATACACCTTCCGGTGATTTCCATCATTTATCTTGATTTAGGTTTGGGAAATCAGTTTTCCTCTTGGCTCATCTGGGACTTGATGGGGATTTTTTTTTTTTCCCCATTTGAAGAAAACGTAAATATGAGAGCACGGAAATGGATAGGTTTACAAAACCCAGACTTTGTTATCCTAATCTCCGCAGTGGCTGCTTTAGCCTAGCTGGATTGGCACAGTTGGCGAAGTACCCCGCTCCAGTTCTTTTTTCTGGCCTCCGCACTGTCTGGGATGATGGGCCGGAGGCTGGACGCAGCTCTTCAGATTTTTGGTTCCAGGGTACTTCGGAACAAATGATCGTTGGGGCAATCCAAGGAAGGACTCTGGTTCCTCCTGGAACTGGCTTCTGTGATCCGTTCTCTGGAATTAACCCTCGGATTGTTAGTTCCTGCTGCGGGCTCCACTGTTCACCTTGCTACAGACCCTTTCCTCTTTTGACTCAAGTTTAGTTCTCTATTTTTCTAAGTAGTAACTTAAAAAGCACTGAATTTCCCTCCCTGCTCTGCAATGATTCTGCCCTGGATCTTCAGATATTTGTATTGAGCCCTGGTACTCCAGTTTCCCTTTGTGGGTCTGCACCCTAAAAATAAGACTTTTGCTCCATTCCTCTACTTGCCACTCGGTAGTTTATCTGATGGATATCTGGGGTTGGGTGAATAGGGCAGGGTTTAACACGTGAGTACCACAGCCAAGTTCTTCATCTGACTCCATGCTTTTCTTGTGCTTCCCAGAGCCTCGCCAGAGGTTTTCTCCCTCCTGCTTCGGTCTCCCAGAGTACTGAAATTACAAGTCTACCATCACTTTTAGTAGTTTTTTCTCTTTTTTCTTAGGCAGTGCTGCGAGTTGAACCCAAGGTTTTACACATGCTAGACAAGCACTTTAAAAGTGAGCTGCCCTAGTGCTCATTTTAAATTTTCTATTTCTTCTCGAAACAGTTTGTTGGTATGAAGTTAAAAAGTTTCTTTGACTTTCTGTAGGGCTTCTGATGATACCTTCTTTCTCCTTCCCAATGTAGATAATTAGTGTCCTCACTTATTCTTCATTGATGGAACTGAAGAGTTTTCCATTTTTTAAAATCTTTTTAGAGAAATAACTTTGAATTTTATTGATTTTTTTCTATTGTTTCTATTTCATTTATTTCTGCTCTGGCTTTCTTTTGCAATTGTGTTTCTGTTTAGAAAATCTTTGCCCATACCTATTACAAGAGTTTTATCGATTTTATGTTCTCGCAGGTGAGTTACCTTTGCTTTAATATTTAGGTCTTTGATCTACTTTGACCTTAGTTTACTACATGATGGGAAATGTGCTCTAGAGCCAATACCCTGTATGTGGGCAGCCAGCTTCTTTCCCAGCTACATTTTCCAAAGAGGGATAGGAGTTTGGCTCTTTTGTCAAAAATTAGATGATGAATGTGTCAGAGATTGTTGTTGCATCCTCTATTCTGTTCCACTGATCCATATGTCTGTTTTTGTGCTAGTACATGCTGTTTTTATTACTGTAACTTTATCATATAACTCAAAATCTGTGATTGTGATGCTTCCTCTTTTGCTCTTGTTATCTAGTATTGCTTTTGCTATTCTGGGGCTCTCCTGGTTTCATATAAATTTTAAAATTGTTTTCTGTAGTTCTGTGAGGAACACTGTTGGTATTTTTATTGAGATTGCGTTAAATTCATGCTTCAGTTTTGGAAGGATGGCCATTTTGACAAAACTGCTTCTGACTGTCCTTTTTTATATTTTTTTATAGTACTACAGTTTTCCTTATAGGGGCCTTTTACTTCCTCAGATAGGATAATTCATAAGTATTTCATTTTTCTTGATACTGTTGTGAATATTATTGTTTTCCTAATTTCTTAGTGAATTCATTATTGGTGTACAGGAACGCTATTGATTTTTGAGTGCTGATTTCATGTCTTATTTATTTATTTATTTATTTATTTTGAGACAGGGACTCACCATGTAGTTCAAACCAGCCTGGAACTCCCTATGTATCCCAGGCTGGACTCAATCTCATGGCAACCTTCCTGCCTCAGCCTCCCAAGTGCTGGGACTACAAGCATGCACCACCACACCCAGCTCCTATCCTGTTATCTTCCTGAATTTCATTACTTCTAGGAGTCCCTTTTTTTCCCTAAGAATCCTTTGGTGGAATTTTTTGGTCTTCTAGATAGAAGATCTTCTCATCTGCAAATAAGAATAATTTGACATCTTGCTTTCTTATACATATCTCGTCTTTTCTTTCTCCTGCCCAATTGCTCTTGCTAACGTTTCAAGTACTATATTAAACAAAAGTGGTGACAGTGAATATCCTTTCCTGTTCCTAATTTTAGAGGGAAAGTTTTCAGCTTTTCTCCATTTAATATGACATTAGCATAAAAGATTATACCTATTTTCTTCAGATTTTTTGAAATCATGAATGAATGGTAAGGTTTTTCTGAAAGGTTTTTTCTGCATCTACTGTGATGATATGATTTTTGTCTTTGCTCCCATTTATATGATGTATTCTCCTTATTATTTTGCATATGTTGAACCACCTTTGCATTCCTGAGATGAAGCCTACTTGGTCATGGTGAATGATCTCTTAATGATTTGTTGCCTTCTGTTTGCCAGTATCTTCTTGAGGAGTTTTATATCTGTGCTCATTAAAGAGATTGGCCTGTAGTTCTTTTTTAAAAGAGTCCTTTTCTGGTTTTGGAATCAGGGTAATGCTAGCTTCTAGGAGTAGTTTTGGGGGTACTTTTTCCCTTTTAATTTCATTAAAGCATTTGAGATGTAAAAGTGTTAGCACTTTCCTGAGGTTCTTGAAGAATTCAGTGGTAAATCCATCTGGTCCTGGGATCTTCTTCGTATGTTTTTAAAATTACTGCTTCAATTTCATTGTCTATAGTTGGATTGTTCAGTGTTATTGTATCTTCTTGGTTTAGTTTGGTAATTTGCATGCTTCTAGGAATTTATCCACTTTTTTCTGGCTTCTTCAATTTATTGGAGTACAGGTTTATTGAAATAGTAATAATCTTTTGGATTAAAGTGGTATCTGTTTTGATTTGCCTTTTTCATTTCTAATTGCATTGATTTTGGGTCTTTTTTTCATTTTTGGAGGAAGAATGACTAAGGATTTATTTGTTTATTCTTCAAAGACTAGTTCTCCATTTCATTGATTCTCTATATAGCATTTATTTTTTACTCGATTTCATTAATTTCTGCTTCAATCTTTCTAATTTCCTTTCTTGTATTAACTTTGGATTTGGATTGTTATTGTTTTACTAGGACCCTAAGGTATATTGTTAGGTTAATTATTTGGGGTTGCTCTGTTTTTCATATGTGGGCATTCATTGTGGGCATTCATCTTGCCTCTTAGGCTTTCATTCTGTTCTATAGATTCTGATATGTTATAGTGGCATTGTCATTTGATTCTAGGAATTGTTTAATTTCTTCTTTGATTTCTTCTGTGACCCATTGGATATTCCAGAGGGTATTGTTTAATTTTTCATATGTTTGCATAGTTTCTGTGTATCTTTTGCTATTGATTTCTAGCTTCCTTTCTCTATGATCTGATAATATGTGTAGGACCATCTTGATTCTTTTGCAGTTACGTGAGAATGCTTTATGTCTATTATGTGGTCCATTTTAGAGAAAGTCTTACGAGCTGCCAAGAAGAATGTATATTCTGTTGCTATTGTATGGAATACTATGGAGGTAGCTATTAAGTTCATTTGTTCAAAGCTGTGATTCAATTCTGAAAGTTCTTTGTAGATTTCTTTGTCTAGTTAATCTATTTGTGATAGTGGGGTAATGAGGTCTCACATTATAATTTTGTTAATATTGATGTGATCTTTTATATCCAGTGCTTCTTTTGATGAGTTTTGACATGAAGTCTACTTTGTCTAAAAATAGGATAGCAGCTACTGCTTCTTGTTTTCAGGCTCACTTTCATGGAATATTGTTTTCAATAGTTTGAATTTTAGTCAATCCAAATGAAATTCATTTTGGATTAAATGTGTTTCTTATGTAAAGTATGCCATTTGGTTTTGTTTCTTAATTTGATCTGCCATTCTGGGTCTTTCAATTGGAGAATTGATACTCACACTGAGAGTTATTATTGAAGGACACTGGGTTATTCCTATCATTGCATTATTTTCCTGTTGCTGATTCTTTTATTGTCTCCCTTCCTTTCAACTGCTCATCCTGCCTGGTGTAGTCACCCTATTAGACTTTTGGGCATTGTTGGTTTCCTGGTCTCTTTCTAGGATACTCCTGAGAATTTTTTGGAGTGTTGGTTTTGGTGGTCATGAATTTGTATAGGTGCTGTTTTTCATGGAAATAACTCATTTCTTCATTAATATTGAAAGATAGTTTTGGGAAAGCACATATAAGAAGGTTTTTTGTTACATTTTTAGGGGTTTTGTTGGGAGGCAGGGGCTTGCTATGTAATTCAAGCTGGCCTTGCACTCACTACATCACCCAGCCTGGCCTGCACCCCTGATAATCCATCTGCCTTACCCTCCAGAGTGCTGCTATTAGAGGCATGCACCACCATGCCTGGCTGGAAGTTGGTTTTTTTTAGGGCTGGAAATATTTCACACTCCTAGATTTTAAGGTTTGCTTTGAAAAGTCCTTGTAATTCTTACGGGCTTACCTTTATAAGTGATGTGTTGGTTTTCTCTAACAGTTATTAAGAATCTGTCCTGTTTTGGACTTCTGAGGTTTTTATTATGATGTGTCATGTAGAACTTCTTTTCTGATTGTGGCTATTTGAGGTTCTGTCTGTGTGTATCTCACTCATCTGTAGGTTAAACTTTTTTCCAGTACTTGGGAAATTTTCTTCTATTCTTTCTGTAAATAGATCTTTTTATGTAAACAGGTTTTTAAATGTCATTTATGATGTTCTTTGTTTCACTAATTCCAATTATTCTTAGATTAATCTTTGCTTTATGTAGCAGCTGTTGAATTCATTTTTTAGAGTCTATTGTTTTTAAATAGACTCAAATACTGAATATGTGGTTATGTGCATCAGTCCTGTCTTCTGTTTTGGACATTCTGTTCTCACATCTGTCACTTCTTTTATTTTATTTTATTTTATTTTGAAGGGGGGTAAAATTAAACACAACAAAACAGAACAGAACGAGACATAAGAAAGCATAAATTTTAAAGCTAGACAACCAGAGATCTTTACTATCTGTCATATTGTCTCTTGTTTTCTTCCAAATGGTTGTCCATATCTTTGCATACAGGGAGCTCATACTAAATAACATAGCCAATCTTTTCACAAGATGTGTAGTTCACTGGCTCCCACTTGCTAAGGGGGGTGGGAGGCACGGGATGGGGAACAGGATGACATGAGATGTTTGATTCTCAGCCCGCATGCTGGCAGGCTCATAGCCATCTCCCAGAGAGGGGAGGAGCTCCTTGTTCTCCCAGCACCCTGAGTCAACCACATGGTGCAGGTCCCGATGCGCCAGGGTCTCTCTCCTTCGGGCCACCGAAAGTCTGCCACATTCACCTGCTATTTCTTTCTGATGAATTGACCATTATATTTCCAAATTTTTGAAATGGCCAACAGACCACAGAAAGAATTCTCCTTAGGCTCCTGTTTGAAACCAGCAGCTACAACAATCTGTTGGCCTTGCTTCAGGGCCACTACATCTGTCACTTCTGTTGCCCACACTTCTGGTAGAATTTTCAGTCTACTGGATTTCTGTTTGGTACCTTTTATGGACTCTAAAATTTTGCTACATTTGCTTATTCATATTTTGTATGGTTTTGTTTAGCTCAGCTATCTTTTCATTAGTGTCTTCTTTAGGCTCACTGATTATCTTGTTTATTAAGTTCATTATCTGTTTAGTTATATATTCTGTGAGGTCATGAGCACCTTATCTATCTGGTTTGTCATTTCTTCGGGTCTCCTCTTTTATCTTGTCATATAATTTAGCTGTTTGGCTTTTGATTTCTTTCCAAGGATTCCCCATGGATCAGCTTTGGGGGAGTTGTGAGTTTTTGGAAATATTTTGTCACTTCATCTTCTCATGTTTCTGTTGTTTTATTTTTGAGCTGAGGTTTACAGGTTGATTATAGTGGAGAGTCTTTGATGCTAGAATGGAAATCTCTTTATTTATTATTATTTATTTTTTGAGACAGGATCTTGCTATGCAGTCCAGGCTGAACTTGAGTTCATACTGATCCTCCTGCCTCAGCCACATAAGTGCTGGGATTATGGCCACTACACCTGATTTTGGAAATTCTTTTAGGCAGTGTCTGCTTTTCAGTGATGCATATAACCTATAGTTACATGTAGGTAACTGTAGGTCTCTATTCCAATCATATCTGTAAATTTGAAGGGGGACATGTTGTGTAATTGACCCAGTCCCCAGTTCTCTGAAAGTGAACTGCTGTATTATGCATGGCACAAAGACAAATCAGATATTAGCATACAGTAAAAAAATAATTAATAGCAACAACTATGCTACCTTGGCAATATCAACACAAGCAGCACCAATAATAGTCAAAGACAAACTGGATATTGACATGTCAAAAGAACTAATAAAAGGTACAACTCTATAACCCTTAGCCATAGAAAAGAGATCTATAATTATAATATAGACACAAAGACTAACCAAATATTGATGTGCAGTAAACATGCACTAAATGCAATAATTATATCACCATTAATGATAGAAAATAATTCAACAATAATAGCGTAGAGTTAATGAAATATGTAAAGATTAATAAGGTTTAATGCTTATACTAGTAAAGATGGAGGGGGCAGTGTAAGAGAAAGAAGTAAAATTCGGGGAGGGGTACTGGGGATAAAACTCATAACCTTGTGCCTGTCAGGCAAGCGCTTGTGCCACTGAGCTAAATCCCCAGCCCAGAAAGAAGTGAAATTTGAAAAATAAACCAAAGGAAAATGAGAAGGAGGAGAGAAAAGTAAGATAAATGAATCTATGAAGGAGTAAAAAATTATAATTAGATAAAAGTAACAGCAAAGAACAAGAAAAAGAAGGAAAAAGAAAACATAGAAAAATAAAGAATAAGAGGGAAAAATATAAAGGGAAAAAATCCAAAGCCTAAAAATCCAATAAAGAAAACAAAAAAATAAATAAATAAAAGAGAGAGAGAGAGAGAGAGGCTGGGGATACAGCTCAGTGGCACAAGCACCTTCCTGGTAAGTGAAAGGTCCTGAGTTTAATTTCTGGTTAAAAAGAAAGAAAGAATGAATGAATAAAAGAAAGAAAGAAAGAAAGAAAGAAAGAAAGAAAAGAAATAAGTGAAAAAATTTCCTCCATGCTTTTGAATGAGTGGTTTCTTTCTAGGGTCTAAAGTGTTGGAATCTACCAGACAGGTGAGAGAGACAGTAAGTTACTGCTAAAACCTTTTTTGTTTCCACACTTGCAATTTGTGAATGGTTAATCATGCCTCATTGTCCCACTGGGCATGGTTTATCACTGGTGTCTGCCTAAAGCTGTAGTTACTTCAACAAATCCCAGTCTCTTTGCACACCCCAAGTCCTGGTTTTCTTCTCCTAAATTTATGCCCCATGGGTTTGTTGAGTGACTTCCCTGCTTGAGTCCTATCTGTCCATATATTCCAGGCTATGGCAACTGTCCAGCAGTGGGGTATCTCTGTTCATGTTGGTTTATTGGGAAAGCTAACGGTTGACCCTGAGTTCTGTGTTGGATGTAAGCAGCAGACAGGGGTTTAGGCAAAATGCTGGACTTAACACCAGCATTTTTAAATCCAGCTATGTCTGAAAACAACACATGACTGACCTAGCTTCTTGCCATGGGAAAGAAATACCTGCATGTCCTTTTGGGCTCGAGCTTAAACTTCTCAGAGGGGTCTATGTTCAGCCCATGCCTTTTCTGTGACTATCTCTTGTGGCCATCTCCATCAAGTCACTGTCAAAGGGTGACACAAGGAACACTGAATTATAGTAGCCCTGTAATTGTTCTTTGGCTTGGTTTTAAACAATTGATCCCTTCTCTAAATGGCCCTTGATTAAACTCTCTCAAATATGGTGGGTACTGCACTGAATTTTTTCTCCAGTTCTAGCCTGCTACGTGGAAGGAATCACTTTCAGAGTAAAGCTCCATGGTGTTTTTGCCTTTTATGACTGGCCAGGCTTTTTGTGGGGAGCTAGGACTTCTGGTCCAATCTGTTGTTTCTCCATGAAGCTGTTTCAGTTGAATCTGGAAAAGTAAGTGCTGAAAAGGGAACCAAACAAAGACACTCAGTCTGTTGGTAATGGAATGGTTCGTGTGTATCTTAGAATATTAGTTGTCTTACATATAAAATACAAATTTCCTGCAGAGTGTAACATCCTTTAGGAACTGGACCAATGTCTTTTAAGGCCTGTTTTCCATTTCAATCCATTTTTGTATTTCCATGCAGTCCCACATGTCATTACCTAGGCTTCAATAATGTCTCTCCATACATCTTTACGTGCCTGATTTTTAGGAGCTAGAGAAAATCTAACTTTTGTGATAACATTTCTGATTCATGCAAGTATACTTAACTTTCTGTGTGTTACACACAAGAGGAAAGGAAATCATGTTTAATAAATGATGACTAGCTTTGGCTAGCTCTGATACAGAGTGAGATCTGTTTCATAGCTTCATCTCTCTTTGCAAATCAAAATCAGTATTTGAAATGTAAAAGATGAAATTTCAAAAGTGAAGTCTAGAAAAAGATAAAATGGTTTGGGGGTAGATATGATCATCTGAACACATACATTATCTCTTTTTTTCTTCTTGAATCTTACTTTTAAAAACCACTTAAAATGGGCACAATGATACACACCTGTAATGCTAGTAATTTGGGACTCTAAGATAGGAAGATCAAAAGTACCAGGTCTGCATGGGTAATTTAGAGAACCACTGTCTCAAAATAAATCTGAAAAGCTGGGAATGTAGCTCAGTGATACAGTACTCCTGCATTCAATTCTAAGTACCACAAAACAAACCAAAACCCACCTGCCCTTGAGGTCCTGAAATATTTAGCTTTGTAGTTTTTAGCAACCTTTGAAGGGAGAGATACAGAGTTGGGCTGAAAATAGGGGAGTTTCTTGAAAGCAGCAGGTGGTCTCTCCAGCTCACCTTTTCTGCCCTAGGACCCTCCATCACATCTGCAGACAACTTTTCAAAGACGCTGAACCGGGGGACTTTGAACTCTGAGGCACAGGCATAACAGGAATGAGCCACCGCCATATGGAAAAGTGAGGGTGTGGGTCAAATATCTCCCAGAGTCTGATCGGCAGGCTTACGTTAGCCCTTTAAACCACAGATGGGAGGATTTCTTGTAAAATTAAACATCTCCCAACAAAACGAACTTTTATATGTTAATATATGGAGGAGCTCGCCCAAAGAAACAGCTGCACCTTCCCCAAGTAATCTGTTGTGAAGCTTATCCCTTGGAAATCTTCCAGCTACGTGGAGGGCTTCCAACCAGCTAATTCTATTGTTTAAAAAATTATTTTTCATTAAATCTTAATAATTAAAGCAAAAGGTTATTCATTTTGGTGATGACTAAAGCTGGAGTTCTGGGGTATTGCTCAGCTTCTCTGACTCCTTGAAGAGAGGAATGAAAACAAAATCATTCATGAAGACTGCATCTACGTCCCCCAACACTGAGATACCCACACCTCCACCTTTACAGATTTGACTCAAATCTTGCTGAAAAAAAATAATGTTTAGAAGAATCTGTAGCTAATTTGACTTGATGCTATACATCCTTCTTATCAAAATCGTTATTCTCAGTTGCTTCATTTGTGATCTGAGAGTTTTCTTTTTTTTTTTTGAAATGGAGTTTTACTGCATGGCCCATGCTGGTCACGAATTTGTGGGCTCAAGCAATCTTCTTGCCTCAGCCTCCTGAGTATGCTTTACCACACTCACCTCAGATGATTTACTTTCAATAAACAGTCTATCCCATATGTAGAAACATAGGCAACAAGTACAAGTAAAATCCTCGAACTTGAACAGCCTTAATTTCTTGTAAAACAGAAACACAGGCCAGGGATTTAGCTCAGTGATTCATGCGCTTGCATGGTAAGCAAGAGGTCGTGAGTTTGATCCCTGATACCAAACAAAACAAAACAAAAAAACACCCCTCCCCCTAAAGCTGAAACACAGGTCATTTGGTTCATTTAGAGAGAGAGAGAGAGAGAGAGAGAGAGAGAAAGAGAAAGAGAAAGAGGCAAAAGACAGTGAATACTGTGGAAATGACAGAGTGGGCTGGGAAGAGGCCAACTGTTGATGGGGGCTATGGATGCTGCCGAGGAAAAGGGGTAGAGGTTTCTGACACATTGGTGACCATGGAGATGGTGACAGATGTGATCACAGCAGACACAAATGCTCCCAAGGATGGGTGGCAGAAATGGTGGGGGGAGGTGATGCTATGACATTACGTGTCCTCCGTAGTGAATCCAATGGCCCCATAACCAACATGGCCGCAGCCAAGAACAATAGGCTGCAGTGATTACAAGAAGGCAGCAGCTGCTGTCGAAGATGAGGTGACAGCAATGTGGCCTCAGTGCTCAGATAGGAAGAGTTTTTGCAGTAAACAAATAGGTTTTATATCCTGGGGGACCATGAAGGTAGAAAGAAAAGTTCTGGGATGGGGAGATAACCCAGTGGCATAGCGCCTGCCTAGCAAACCCAAGTCCTGAGTTCAATTTCTGATACCCCCACTGCCCAAAAAGTCCTCGGCAATCCATGCACTGAGTTCTTTCTCATGGTTCTGAACTGTGCACTGGGCTCTAAGGAACTTATAGGTGAACAGTCTCTTCTGTGACCCACGGAAACTCGAGATTAGGCAGAACCATATAGAGACAAGAGCCACAGAGGGACACATCGGCCCGACATGAGAGACCCAGTCTCTGTGTTCTCTTTCCCAGCTACTCTGCAGAGCAGCGTCTCGTCCTGACCTCCCAGGTATGTAACTAGAACTTTAGTCTCTTGGGAGTGAGGCAGATGGCAACAGCTAGAGGAACTGGTGCTAGGGGGAGGACACTTTGAGCAGCACCTATCGTGTGGTACCGCTTCTCTGCGTCAGTGAGGAACTCCTCAGTGAGGACAATCCCAGATAGAAAATGAAAATGGATGTAAACAAATGTGCTTTTTCAGTCAGTCACACATGTACACAGGCACACGGAGCTGTTTTGCCTAATTAGTTATAAAACTAAAAAATACAGTAGTTCAATTTAAAACAGAATGATTTTTGCTTTTATTATATAAATAAATGTTTAAATTGCACATTAAAAACCACAATAAAAATGATACTTTCTACATATCCACTAGGAGTAACTATTTTAAAAAATGGAGGAAAAAGTTAAAACCAAACTGTTGAAGATGAGGAGCAATTGGAACCCTTGTGTGCTTTTGACAAGTATGGAAAACAGTGTAGTAATTACCCACAAAATTAAAAGTAGAATTACCATATGATTCAAAAACTCATTTCTAAATATATATACTAAAGACTTGAAAATAGAATTTTGAAAATATATCTGTGTACCTATGGTATAGAATTTCAGTTTTGTAAGATGAAAAAATTCTGGAGATTGGTTGCATAAAAATGTGAATATCCTTAACACTACTAGAGTGTGGGCTTAAAAATAATTAAGGTTTCTTTCTTTCTTTCTTTCTTTCTTTCTTTCTTTCTTTCTTTCTTTCTTTCTTTCTTTCTATATATTTTTGAGACAAGGTCTTGCTATGTAGTTCAAACTGGCCTTGAACCCATGATAGCTGGCCTCAAATTTATGGTGATCTTTCTGCCTCTGCCTCCTGAATGGTGGGATTACAGGGTTGCAACACCATACTCAATGGCAAAATTTAAATCACGTGTATTTACCACAACTAAAAATAAGAATTTAAAAAATAACACTATGAACAATTTTGCAAAAAGCAGCTGAGGTGTTTGTTTGAGGCACTGGCAATTGAACCCTGCGTCTGCCTACCGAACTACATCCCTACCGATCACTCTTCACTTATTCATTTATTTATTCATAAGCCACAGTCTTTCCAAGTCACTAAATTGCCCAGGGTGAGCTTGAACTTGTGATTTCTCCTTGTCTCAGCCTCCCAGAGTGGTATAGTTACAGGTGTGTGCCACCGAGACAGATTAGGGTGTGGCAAAATTGGCTTGGGAAGGAGGCATAACGTGTTAATTACAAGAACCCCAGAACATGTATGCAGACGGTGCCCAAAGCCCTGCCTTCATGCGGGCTTCTCGGGAGAACTCGAGCAGGTTTTTAATAGGATGACCTAGCCCTGATAGCAGCCTCTCCTCTCAGGAAACAAATGCACAAGTTCTGATGGGTTTCCTCTAGATTTGGCCTGCACAAAGGGAGCTCGCTGTCATGGCGTTCCTCAAGACCGTCTGCCCTGCTTCCTTCAGGGTGTTCTTTTATCTTGCTCTTTCCTCTTGTATTAGTTCCAACCTCACTCTTCACTTTCACGTTTTCAGATTAACTTTGCTACTGTTTTTTTCTCATTTCATTCCGTTCTTTGTCAAGATGAGAAGAACCTGGAATTTAACTCCAGAGGGAGAGGCCAGGAACCCCGTTTATTTAGTGAGCCACTTTTATGAGTGTCTGATAACACCACCTTTCCTGGCTAAGTAGAAGTTTGTGAATGCTTGTGGTCACAGCTACATCTCATGCTTTGCATATAAAGTTGATTTTATATCCACTATCAATTTCTCACACCTATGCAGTAGGCTAAGTCTTGTGGAGTAAAATAGCCTCACGGCACCACAATGCTTACATATCTTATTTGTTCCTATGTAATAAATTGGCATAAACATGTTATTTATTGTCATCATAGTTTTGTGGGGGGGGTTAGGAATTCAGAAGTGACTGGCTGATGGTTCTGGCTCGGGATCTCCCATGAGACTGCAGATAAGGGCTGGGGATTTAGCTCAGTGTCTTAAGTGCCTGCCTTGTAAGCTCAAGGTCGTGAGTTCGATCCCCAGTAACAACAACAACAACAACAACAACAAAAAAGAACATATTATGTAGGGCTGGAGATTTAGCTGAGTGGCTTAAGCGCCTGCCTGGCAAGTGCGACGTTGTGAGTTCGATCCCCCGTACCAAAAAAAAAAAAAAAAAAAAAAGTCCTTCATGACACTGTAGATAAGCCAGTAGGAAGGACTGTCCTCTCCTGAGCCTTGATCAGGCCTGGAGGATCTACTTCCAAAGTGACTTCATGGCTCACAAGTTGGGGATGGTTGTTCACTGCAGACCTCAGCTCCTTCTCATGGGAACCTCTCCACTTCCTATGTCTACCTTTCCTTCATTCTTTCTTTCTTCCTTCTTCCTCTGTCTCTTTTCTCTCTTTCTCTTTGGAGACATCTTTTGGCTAATTTGGCCAGGCTGGCTTTGAACTTGCCATTCTCCTGCCTCAGCCTCCCCAGGATCTAGGATTACAGGACAGGTTTTTTTTGTGTGTGTGTGTGTGTGTGTGTGTGTGTGTAAGCGCGCGCACATGCATGCGTGCGCGCACCTGTCACACCTGGCTTCTTCACATGATACTGGCTGACTTCTCTCAGCATGAGTGATCCAAAGAGCAGGAGATGGAAGTGACCATGCCTTTGACGATTTTACATGCGAAGTCACACACTTTCACTTCTTTCATATTTTATTTCTAGAAAGGTGAAACTCAATCTACATTGCAGGAAAGGGGAATTAGCCTCTGCTGTTTGAAAAAGGTGCACTGAATAATTTAAGGACCTATTTTAAAGGCACCATAATATTGATTACAAAACACTGTGAGTATTGGGAATTGGTAAAATGCCAAGTTTCTTGCCACTGGGAATTCAATGCTAGTAATTTATGCATGCAGCAACATTACAATTAAATTATCACCTTAGTTAATTGCAATTAAATGCCAATTTAGTAAGGTTGTGGGAGTCTATGCAGCTGCTGCTCGTGAGCATTGCAGTCTCTAGGTGCATTGGAGCAGAAAGAAAATGACAAGCTCAGGTGCTTCAGTGCTTAAATAAAATCATGGTCTTAGAATCACAGAACTTTTATGACATCTTTAAAGTAATCTAA
>PVJX010004687.1:0-92183 GCA_004027295.1 Dolichotis patagonum
AATCTCAGGCAGGCCAGGCCTCCGTGCCTTGTCCCAGGCAGGTCTCCAGGAGGTTCCCTGCAAGTGAAGGGCCTACAGGTCCCAAAGAGTCAGGCCAGAATGTTGGTTTCTGAAAAGTCCCCAATCCCAAACAGACCTGGCCAAGATGCCAGTCTCCACAATATTCCCAATCCAAACAGCCCGGGCCACTCTGCGGGTCTGAGAGTTTCGGCTCCCAAAGAGACAGGCCGAGATGCTGCTTTCTGGGAGACTTCCTGGGTGTGAAGGGCAGGGCTACAGGCCCAAACAGACCTGGCCCAGATGCCGATCTCCAGGCAGTTCCCTGCGGATGAAGGGTGTGCTTACCAGTCCCAAAGAGTCATGCCGAGATGCAGGTCTGTGCAGACTTTCGATCCAAACTGCTCAGGCCACTCTACGATCCAGGAGTTTCGGGTCCCAAAGAGACAGCCTGAGATGCTGCTTTCTGGGAGACTTCCTGGGCATGAAGGCGAGAAAAAACATATTAGTCAATGCCTCTATGAACAGCTACTATCATCATATCATGGCTTGAATAAACCATCTTGCAGCTAGCATGTCTCAAAACAAGCCTTTGTCCTTAGGGCTATATCCTTGGGGAAATGTTGTCTTAATAGGCACTGACAAGAGGGGCATGGTGGCGCACACCTGTAATCTCAGCACTCAGGAGGCTGAGGCAGGAGGATCACTGTGAGTTCAAGGCCAGCCTGGGCTACACAGTGAGATCCTGTCTCAAAAAAAAAAATGAAACTAACAATTCAGAGACAGAACCTTTCACTTTTCTGCCTTTGCTTTTGCTATTGAAGAGTTTCGACTGAAGAAAAGATTAAAGAAGAAATCATTTGTAAAGACTGTTATTGTCATCAGGTGCTCTTTGGGAGTTTCTTGGAGATTCATCCTCTCAGCATATGAAGTTGCAGATCCTATCCCTGAAAATGATGCCGTACTGTGCCTCTTTTGCTCTTGCAGTTGGTGGCTTACTATACCTTTCTCCAGCCCCTTAGTTCCTCCACAGGGCACATCTCCTTTGGGTGCAGCACTTTCCCAGATGTCTCCAGGCCAGCTCTTTCACCCCTGGACTCATCTATCTACAGATTCACTTTCATTCCTTCTTATGGGAAAATGAAAACTACTCCAGGACAGTCTCAGTTTCTCTCTCTCTCTCTCTCTCTCTCTCTCTCTCTCTCTCTCTCTTCCCCTCCCTCTTATCCTTCCCTTTCTCCCATTCCCCTCCCTCTCTGCCTCTCTCCCTTCTTCCCTATCTCCTTCCTCCTTCTTCCTTTTCTCTGCTGCCATGGGCAATCTATCTAACTTCAAGTATTTCATGCTAAATCATAAGTCCCTGAACTCCAGGGACACCTGTTAAGAATTTTTGTTATCCATAAAACACCTCTCAGTTGGCTTGGAAGATGGTCAAACACCCCTCCTGGGGTGTGCTGGGGTCTCTACAGTACTTTCCCAGTGCTAGGAGAGTTCTAGCCTTCCCATTCTGACGAACTCTGTTTCCTGAAGAAGTGGATTGTCCTCTTCTCTTAGCATAGCCTAGTAAGTTTGCTGCTTTACTTGGGATCTAGATAAAGGTTCCCTTCTGAAAGTATTCTTAGCCTTGGAGCAGGGTGAAATTTAGAGAATTATATTCATCATTCAGTTATACCAAGAGTTAAGTTATAGAATGGAAACATTTACTATTTGAATATTGGGGAGTAGCTTCTAAAATAAGGCTTGATCAAAAATTGTGAGCAGGGCACTGGTATAAAGGACTGTTAGGATATATGTAAGATGGGGGTTGGGAGGCTATTTTACTGTGTAGATGAGACAAAAAGTAAGGGAGAAAAAATACCAGTGAAGAGGAAAGGATGACAAAATATCCTGGGCTTGAGGCTGAACAGATTCCTTCACAGACTGAACTGTATCCTTCTCCTCGTAAGTGTGAAGCTCTATCCTCAGTACTGCAGAATGTGACATTATCTGGAAATAGGGTAACTTGGTTAAATGAATCCACTCGGGCACTAGTCCAGTGTACTGGTTCCTTCTAAGACAGAAGTATTAAGACACAAAAAACAACACCGGAGTATCCCGTGTGTAAAAGAGAGGCCAGGTGAGGACCAATAGGAAGCTGGCCGAGGGGAGACCCCTCAGCAGAAGGCAAACCTGCTCCGCCTCGATCTTGGATTTCAGCCTCCAGAAGTGTGGAAGGAAACATTTCTGTTGTCTAAGTCACCCAGTATGTGTTGTGGTCACCCTAGCAATGTAATCTCATAGGGAGGCCAAGTGTGGGCGGAGGTGAAGGGGCTAAGACCTGGATAAACCAGGGTGAGAACTGTGTGGTGCACCAGCCATGTGACCATGTTGGGAGGAGGGTGCTTGCCTTTCCCCTTGTCTTGTTTCTTTTAATATTATACACTTTAAAATCAAGGTTTAATTAAACCGTTATGCACAATCCCATGTTGGTGGGAGGTGTAACTGAGGGCCTTAAATGTAATAGTGAAAGCAGGAAAACTGATGTTCATACCCCAGCTATGTGCTTTTGGGCTATAACTGGTCTTATGAAGTAGCTAAAGTCACCTCTGATCACTTGTCATTCTCTGATTAATGTTGACACCCTCCAATACTATGATTAGCAAAAGCTCTGGTTTGGTAAAGATAAGTTTAGAAAGTTAGAGGCTCAGTTTCTGTGGGTTCTGACTTGTCTTTCAACATCCTGACTTTTTCAGGTGTGTGTTTTCCCTGGTGAGCCACTTCCGGTATTGCTGACCATTCCAGCAATTAAAATAAAGCTAAAAATAAAAGTGATGTATCACATTGCCCATGTTGAAGGATTTTAAGATAAATGACACATAATATAACTCTCTCAAATTCATTTGCCCTCTCATAAAGTAATTTCACCAAAGCCATCTGCATTATCAAAACATTAAAGTAGATCATGTCTGTAGAGCACTGAATTCCATTTCTGGCACAGAGCAGAAGCTTGAAAGTAGTTATTTTCACTGTCAGGTGACATGAATTAAGTGGATCAGCGAAGAAAACCACCTCCATTCCTTTGCCAAGCCTTCGCCTGGTAAATGGGATGCAGGAATCTGCTGATGATGGAGCAAAGATTGCAGCGCTCACAGGTCAAGTCTGAATGGCTGAGGGGTGGAAATGCAGAGCTGACCTGCATGAGGGGTCTGCATGGCTGAGGGGTGGAAATGCAGAGCTGACCAGCTGCTTCAGTTTTGCCAGCTGTTTTGGCAGAGATTGGGGTAGAGACTCATCATAGAGATGCTTTATTCCTGATTCTTTGGTCTCTTAATCAAGAGTTGGTCAACATTTTCTTCCAAGTCATCATTTTGAATCCAATGAAGCACTTTCTTTCCAACTTTTCCCCGTCTGTGCTAAATACAGATTGCTATCAACAAAAAGGTGGAGGGACTCATTTATAGATTCTGTTTTAAGCAGTGGCCCCTGCACATACCACCGTTTGGCACCTTTGTGTGGGAAATTTGGTAGTCGTTAAGGGAACCTAGGAGATTTTTTGTAATCCAGTGAGCCCTGGAGCAAGATGCCCTAGCCTGTAACATCGAATCTCACTTCACCCCTTAAGGCATGCACAAGTCAGAGTGTTGTTCAAACCCTGAACATACCTGGACATATGTTTTCAGTTGGTTACATTGCTTCTTTTTCCTTAATCATTAATTTCATTAATTTTTTGCCATGAACAGTTGGAAATACTGGGAGAAACTACAGCATGCGAGCTGCTAGAAAGTTATCCCTACCCTAAGATGCCAACTATTTAAATATAAGCCGAGAAAGTCAGTCAACATATGAATGCTTAGGCTGCGTGATAATCTTCTTAGTATTTGGAAACTTTCTAAATGGACTAAGATGAAAGAAGGGAACCAATATTATTATGACTCAATTTATAAACAATGATTGATCTTCCCCTTTCCCAAAACTGTAATTTAAGCAGGAAAACATGTTGCCCTCACTATCATCATGTCCTTCAGAAACAGGAACAGCTGTTTTGCCAGCAGTATGGATTTCTTTTTCCATAGTATTAGTAGCATCAGAAAAAAAAATTCTTTTAATTTCTAAAGGACCAGCTGCTTTGATGTTTTGGGAATATTCCCATATGTTCTGAATGGGAAAAATGAAACGAAGCCAAACCAAAGACATTTGACTTCATAAAAGAGACAAAGTTTTCTTTTTTAAACTTTCTTAACCAGAAAGTTTATAATTAGAATATTAACTTCCTGGAGGGAATTTTTCCTTTTTTGTGTTATGTAAAGGACACATTTTTTAAAAATCTATTCTCTCATAGGATTTTGCTTTGTACTTGGAATTACTAGTCCAGTGAACCAAAAATAGCCCCCAGTGGTTGGCTGAAAAGACAACTTGACAGCCACTAGGAGTACACTAGAACATGAATCGGCACTCAAAGCCAGTCTGGCAGCCCAAGAGAGAAGTATGTGAATCTACTTTATGAAAGGTTAATTTTATAATTGTATTTAAGCTCACTGCTTTGAAGATAATTGTTTTATGAAAACTAACAGACTATCTAGAGGAGAACAAACAGGTCTTTCTCACAAGGAATGTCTACTGTGACATTAAGTAGCCTACAATTATGACTGTAGTGGGGAAGCCTTGCTTAGAGATCACATCTATGATGATGGAATTCGATTAACTTTTCACATCTCTCAAAGTGGCGGGAGTGAAATTGCAATCTCTTCAATTGGGCCTAGATAATTTACCCAGAGAAGGCTAAGAAATGGACCCATGGTGGTGGAAACATATCAGACTTTCCAGGAGAGCTGGGGTGATGGATGATCTCCTGCCTGGAAATTACATGTGGCTTTGGAGACGAGGCTCACGCGTGCTCCTTTAAATGTGGTGAGTGGCTAACCTGAGCCAGCTACTCACATCAAAGAGTCAAAGTCTTCATCACTTACCTCACTGCTGGGACAAGATACCAACAGCCATAACTTAGAGGAGGAGAGGTTTATTTTGACTCACGGTTTCAACCCATAGTCGGCTGGCTCGGAGACAGGAGGCCTGGTGGAAGAGTCTGGTAGGGAAAAGCTGCTCCCGTCACGGGAGCCAGGACAGAGAGAAGGGAGGAGCTGAGGATGGAGGTGCTGTTACTCCTTTCCAGGCCAGGTCCCCTGTCACCTACCTCTTCCGCTGAGTCCCCACTTTCCAATAGCGCAATCAGGCCTGCCTCAGGTGCAGTGATTTGCAAGGCCCCACCTATAAGTGCATGAAGCTCTGGGGGTTCACACTCAGGGCAAACTGTGATGGCCACTTACCTGTCTTCATCAAGACAGTAGAAGTGAAAGAGGTGGGTTTTTAACGCAGACTCACACGTGTTCTCTAATCTTCCAGTTTTAGCCCTTACAGCCCCTGAAGCCACGTTGCCTTCCCAACCACCAAAATAATTTTGTTGTATCTGAATGTGAATTGTTGGTCATTTTCTCTGTGACAAAACATCTGAGAAAATAAAATTAAAGGAGCAAAGACTTTTTTGGTTCATGGCTTCAGAGGTGTCGGCCCATGGTCTCTCGGCTCTGCTGTTTGTAGGTCTGGGCTTGGGCAGAGCATTGTGGCAGAGGGCGTGACTTCTTCCAGCCAAGCCCCTCCTCCTAAATTCTCACATGTGCTCAGTAGTGCCACAGTGGGGACAAAGTGCTCAGCACACAGCCTTTGGGAACATTCTGAATCTGAGATATAAAGTGTGCAAAGGTAATAGGTGTACTTATCTAAGTCCACAAAACACACACCCGTTCCTCTCCTTCTCGCCTATATTTGTCTACACATAAAGGAACTTCCTTTACTATGATTTCTTCTTAAGGAGAATCCACATTCAATCGTAAAGGGTTTGTTTGATTTTGTGGTCAGTCACATCCTTGAAAATAGACGTAGCTGTGGAGCTGGCGCTCTATCAATGGTTTTATGGGTAACGTAACATAATGGCTAATGGTATAATAAATAACAATAATAACATCAGCTGACACAGGGTATATTCTGTGACCTATTGATTATGTCCTTTTCTGTTTCTAGTACTGCATTGCTGAAGAAATCTTTAATAGCTGTCTCTTTTTGTATGGATTAGGAAACTAGATCCCTGGTAGAGTATCTTGGTTATTTGGTGCTTGGTTATCATGTGACTGGTAATTGGGATGATAGAATGAGAAGCCAGCTTTGCCTAACTCCAGACACACAGGCTTGTTTCCACTGTACTGCGCTGCTTTCCTTGTGCACAACAGAGGAGAAAGCGCCATTTTTACTTCAGGTTAAGTTTAAGGCCTTGGTGTGCTAGTTTTATTTTCTTCATTTGTACACACTTCTTTTAACTCCTCTTCCTTTCGATCACAGACATGTGGTCTTCTCACAAAAGGGTTTCCTGGTGGTAAAGGTTATTTTTCTTCAGAGATGGATTTTGTGGTGGTGGGGACTGGAAATCGAACTCAGGACTTCACACTTACCAGGCAGGTGCTGTGCTGCTGAGTTATATCCCTGGTCCCAGAGATGGAAAATTTTGTGAAAAGCATACGAAACACACACAAAGAGAGAATACTGAATTATAGAATTTCCATTTCTGGTTTAGGTACTAGGGGGAATTAGGGTTTGTCCTGGGACACTCTAAGTCTTGTCTTTTGGATGACTTACTGTCCCATAAGGAAGACAGTGACAGATTGAGCTTTTCTGGAAAATTGAATCTGTGTTACTGCTTATCCTGGTACCCACCAAAACCATCACCTTGGCATCTCAAACCTTTGCTGAATGTGAGCATTCAAAACCCAGAAAGCTTGTGATTGTAAACCATTCCTTAGAGTACCTTGTGTCTTTTTGCAGATGCTTCTAAAATGATGTCAATCAGAAGAATCAAAGGATGTTAACACTAAGTGTTCTGGACCAAAACGATCATTCTCTGCATGAATATTCAGAGCTTGTGTTTTCTATTAGGGCTTCTCACAGCTAGGGACATTTTGCTGAAAGATAGAACATCTGCTACTACTCTGTGAGGCTACTTTTTTTTTTAAGACAAATTTTGTATCCTTGGATAATTAATTACAGAATGTACTCCAGTCTTATAGGCTATGAGTGTATGCATGCATACGTGTTTGTGTGGTCATGTATGTGTGTATACGTTTGTGTATATGCACTCGTGTGTGTGTGTGTGTGTGTGTTAGGGATGGAACTTTCCCTTAGCCTACAGGAAATCCTGCAATGCAAAAAGATGATGTACTATCTCCATGGTGAAATAATCTACAAATTTTATATCACTTAGGTAAAAACACTTCATACTTTTTAAAAATCTAACTTTTCAGGGTGAGAACTGATAAAAAGCTGCAAAGAGTCAACAAACTATCTTGTAATAAACAGTGGCCCCATTGGCATGGTTTCCTACACCAGTTGCTGGATGAGGGAGTCCCTGCTGTTAAAGTAGAAACAGCTGCTTGGAATTGCGGAGACGCTGAGGTTCTACCTTACTTGCAGCCCACGAGTTAGCCTGCCGTAGTTTCCTCAGTGCCGTGTCTTAGTCAGTTCAGGCTGTTAGAACAGAAGTCCCAAGCCTGGTGGCTTGAACAACTGATACCTGTTTCTCATGGTTCCAGAAACCAGAAAGTCCATTGCACCAAAGAGTCAGGTGCGTTGGTTCCTGCTGAAGGGATCTTTCTTAGAGTGTAGATGAACACTGTCTTCTGTTTTTATACAGCACAAAGAACTCTGGTCTCTGCACTACAGACTGGGCAGCTAATAATGAATATGAATTTATTGGCCCACATATCTGAGGCTAGAAAGTCTTAAATCAAGGTATCAGCATCTGGTGACAGTCATGCAGTGGCACTCATGGCAGAAAGACAAAGAGAAGACGAGGTTCAGAGGTGAACCGGAGAGGGAGCCCAGGCTGGCTGCAGCGTCTCCCGTGAGGCCCCACCTCCTAACACGTCTGCACCGGAACTAAGCTTCCACTGTGTATTTTTTTTGAGGAGACAGTCCTACCAAAACAGGCACTCTGAGAAGAGGAGTGAGAAGTTGTGTTACAGGACAAGAATGCTGGGTTTATGACATGGAATCTTTCGCAATGGACAGACAGTAAACCTGCGCTTTACTTTGGTGAAAACAAGATCTGTCTTCTAGGACTCTGAAGACATGCCTTTCCATGTGTGAGTGTGGTTCTGTGTGAGACAGAGACACCGACAGGGTCTCACATGTAGTTCAAGACAGCCTGGAACTCACTATGTAGCCCACGTTGGCCTTGAGCTCACAGCCCTCCTGCCTCAGCCTTCTGAGTGCTGGGATTAGAGGAATATCCCACACAGGATTATACAAACATTCTTGTAAATAGTCTGAAACAAAAAGCAGTGTCTTTGTTTTTAAGACATGCCAAAGTGCAAGACATTCTAGGGAAATTCTCTCAAGTGTTATTTCTCTGTTTTCCATGTCTTGATGTCGAGCTCTCTATTCCCACATCCCTGCCATCCTATCACTTTGCATTTTATGAGCAAAACAGAGAGGAAAATGTTCAGTTTGTCATCCCAATAGTCATACTGGTCTATTTGGTTTGGCTTTACACATGACTCAGTTGTTCGTGCAGAAATTTAATAAGGATGCCAAAAATAAGTCTTGTGAAAAAAAGCTTAAGAGAAACAGCCTCCCACAGAACCAAGGTATGAGGGCCAAAGAGAAAAGACAGACTCAGGTGAGGCCCCGACCCCACCCCAGGCTGGAGCCAGAGGCACAGGAGGCCACAGGTTCTGCTCCAGAACAGCCTGGATGTAGAGAGGCAGCGGCAGCTCTAGGTGGGCAGGTGCAACTCTTAACACCAGGAACCACAGTGAAGGAAGCCACAGGACCAGCCTCCTGCTTATTTTCTGCTCAGCTGCCTGGACCCACTTTCCCTCCCTCTGGCCTCTCTGTCTATCCAGGAGGTCTATTCATACCTCCTGGCTCACAGCCCCTTGCCAGCTGGCTTCCATTGAGAGGCACCAGGGGTCCTGGAGGGCTGAGGGGAGAGAAAGGCAGGAACTCCCTTCCCAGGCCCTGCCCGGCCTTGCAGCTCAGCTCCACCCAGCCACCCCACCCCTGTTCTCACTGGACTCTAGAGGTTCATGGCGGAGAGAATGGCTGTCACTGCCGGTGGCCAAGGCCTCGAATTCCTCGGGGCTTCTCTTCACTCTCTCACACTTCTAGAAGCTTCTTTAATCTTTCATGTCCCTTGAAACGTTTGTGTTACACCCTGTCTCCCGCTAGCCTGAGAGTGTAATGGCAGCTGAGAGAGAAGATAGAACTCTATTCTCAAAAGCCTGAGATAGCAATAAATCTTTATCTCGTTGATTGGACGTGTCACTTGAAGCCCAGTAGCAATACAGGAGGAAGAAATAACCCCTGGCCCCGTGAGACACATGAGAAGACTGCAGCTCAGAATCTGTAGTGAGGGAGCCCAGTCGAAGCACACGGCGGACTCTGAAGCCTTCGCCCTCGTCACTGCAGGAGGAGGTGAGTCTGTGGGCTGCTACTCCACACTCCTGCGCAGATGGAGCCACCGTCATCAGGCAGAGGTACGGGCATCGCCTCTCAGGAGGAAGCCGGAAAGAGTAGCCGCAGTGAGGTCACGTTAGCATCTCTATACCCTCGTACTTGTAGTCCGGGGCTGGGCTTACATGGAGCTCAAGATTGAACCCATTTCTGAGGTGGAGACGCTCCATGCGAATCAAGAGATATGAGGACAAAGCATCAGGTAGTCTTTGCTATGTCTAGGTTTCGAGCTAAAATGTTGTATGTCTTTTATAAATGGCTATGCCCATCTAGGAAGGGAGAAACAAACCATTGCACGCTGTATTTGGTGCTATTCAACACTAATTAGAGTGTCAATGTATTTTGAAAGAGAGCTTGTATATTAATAAAATTAACTGAATTGAGTCAAAGAGAATGAGCAAAATAAAAATAGCACATACAGCTGGGTAGTGATCTGACTCTCAGATGTCTGGCACTATTAACTTTCCAACAATGAGCATGAAAATAAGAGGGAAAAAGGTTATTGCCCTCCCCCAATAGCTGAGAGCATATTTGGAATGATTTAATGGCTAAAATGAAAAGCTGCCTCATGACTTATAATTACAAATAAAACTCAGTTCTCACTGGCACCAAAGCCCAGGCGGCCCAGAGGAATAACAGGGTAAGCAGTGAAAAGATGGCTGAAAGGGTATCTTGAAATATCTGTACACTGGTGCATTTCAGAGCGACAGCTGGCTAGTCTCTTCGTGAACGCTGTGGGGCGGGAAGAAAGGAGAAAGTCCTGAATAGCGTGCAAGACTGACATGAGAACTGACAGCCAGCCCCAGGTACCCCTGCTGGGAGGAGGCAGGAGCAGCAGTAGTCAGTGCCTCACTGAGGTGACAGCACAGCTCCGGCTCCCTCTACACCTTCCCAGCGTCCTGCTCGGGCCCCTGCAGTCACCACAGGGACAGCCTGTGGTCCCGGCAGCTCTGACTCCTGGGCAGACTTCTCACCCATCAGCTTGAATCCTGCCTAGCATCTGTGCCTCTGCCTTCCAAGCTGCTCTGGAGGAAGAAGTAAAATTTAGAAATGCTGCTGCTGATTCCCTCCTCTTGGACGTTATCAGTGAACACTTAGACCTCAAGATACATGAGTTTCAAAGGAAGAAACGTGTTTAGTTTTGCTTAACCTAACCTGGGAAACTAGTTCAAACCTGCACATGGAAATGCTGCTGCAGCCTGTCTCTCCGCAGCAGACCCGGGAGTGTCAGGGCATTAGCACGTCCATCAGAGCTGGGTCACATACAGAGTGTGCTGCGAGGACTGTGTGCGTCTGTGATTCGGGCTAGATCAAGAAACAAGTTACCTGGGTAGAAATGTCAGCATTATCAGTGCTCCTCAGATGGGAGGGAGAGAGACAGACAGACAGACAGAGAGAGAGACAGAGAGACAGAGGCAAGCAGTGTCCAGGAGAAAGATGCCATCAGCGTAAGGTAATCCAGAGGAAGGAAGGAAGGAAGGAAGGAAGCAAGGAAGGAAGGAAGGAAGGAAGGAAGGAGTGGCTTAGGGACTGGCCCTACTCCCTCCTTCCCTCTGCTCTTACTGTTGTCTGGGCTCCATGCCAGGCTCTGCTTTGCCAACGGCCAGAGGGCAAGGTGGCACCTAGCGAAATTCAAGCAAGTCAGCATCCCAGAGTAGGGCAGGGTGGGAGTGGGTGTGAGGGCCAAAGCGCAACACCTTCAGCTCCCAAATTGGAGCATCCTAAGTTCAAGGGGACTAATCCATGAATGCACTTTAACATTTAAAAGACAAACACAGCGATCTCACCTGGATCAGAGGACAGCCACATTTGGGTGGGTCAGCGCGTCCTCGCCGTGGAACGGAACTGCCCCAGGGGCAGCCTCATGCTCAAAGGTGTGCCCTGATTTTGTTACAGAACCAGGTAAATTAGGCCTCAAGATATGTTTCATCTAAGTACTGCTCAACAACAACAACAAAATCGCAAACATCAGTAGAACTGATTCGAGCTCACTGAAAATGCCCAGAAAGTTACTTGGTGGATTTGAATTACAGTACTGGGAGATTAAAACATGGATAACTTGGTGCCATAGACAAATATTTTGATAAAGAAGAATTTTCTGCTCTGCTTAGGGAAATATGTGGGCCCGTGGTTCACATTTTGAACTATGCACTACCTTTTCCATCATTCTAGTACAGGAGTATTTCAGAGTAAACACAATAATCTAGAACGAGACCACCTTGGGTTAGTCCTAGCCCCTCACAGGGGAGTGCCCAGCTGATGAGTTCATCAGTCTGTGCAAACCCTGATTCCTTCATCTTTTATAGAGGGCAATGATGAGTTAAATTGTAAACTAATGATAATAGGAGCTAACGTTCCTGAACACCACCCCACTGTGCGTGTGTGTGCGCGTGTGTGTGTGTGTGTGTGTGTGTGTGCATATGCATGCTCATGTGGTAGTCGGAGTTGAACCCAGGACCTTAACACTGAGCTACAACCCCCAATGCACACACCCTTCTTTTATTGATTGATTCATTTTTTGAGACAGAGGCTGTATATCTAAGTCCCTAAATTGCCCAGGAGGGCCTCAAACCAATGATCCTCTTGCCTCCTTATTTAATGCCAAGCACCATGATAATAATCATATGTGTTCTATCACAGTAATCCTCATGACACTCTGCACTGAGCTGCAAGCATTAGCTGATTATCAAATGAAGTCGCCAGGACACCTACCTTGCCCAGCCTTGCACCCAGTCCAGCACAAAGTATTAGCTACTGAATTCTGCCCTAGAATTAATAAGCAAATAAAGTGCCTCTAAAGTTAAGCTAATGTAGCTGGGATAAATTTCATACTTGTGATAATATTGTTGGCATCTGTTAAAATGAAACATAATGGATATATAGGGTATTTCCCAGGTTTAGTTATGATGAATTGTAATCATTATATACTGAAAACATGTACTAATGAAAACTAGTATTGAAAAATCTTTTTAAAAATTTAAAAAATATCAAGGAAAAATAGTGCAATGTAATGGTGCTTCTGTAAAAATGTAATTGTGACCTTTTCAAATGTGTTGTACCTGTATTTATTTATGGTAATTTTATAGCAGAAATCCCCCCCCAGTATACTTCAGTTTCAGTTTCTGTTAGTCACACATGTCTAGTTTACTTCAGTTCCTGTTACAGTTCTTGTTACTTCTGTTTCTTAAACGTGGTTGGTCTGTGATGCACATTGCAAGAACCAACCCCCATTTGACAAACTATTCTGCCTCTGTACTTTCCCTTTGGAACCCCATAAAACCTCCCTCCTTGAGCCTTCAGGGCTTGACATTTCGGGAATGGATCCCTACCAGGGCCCAAGGATGTAAATAAATCTGCCTCTAGATCCTGGGTGACGTTTCACTGTTTCTGTTTGCCAATGCCTCTGGGGCGTTGGTCAGGTAAACCAACCCTGCTGACCTCTTTGGTCACTGGTCATGCTCCTGTGGATGGAGCAGGGACCTCTCCAAGTCTTGATGGAAGGCATTCCCTAGAGATCTTTCCAGTCCCCTCAGAGGTCTAGGGAGGATTCCTGGCTTGCCACTCGAATAGCTCACATCAGACCCAAAAGAGAGGAGGATACAGTCTGCCTACCTGCCTACCTGATTCCTCTAAGACCCCAGGGGCACCAGTTTCAGTCTGTGCCTGCTCAGTCTGAGCACAAGGATGGCCTGATCACCTCTTGTTAGTTAGACTTCCCCAAGGTTTAAGGGAGGGAATGTTTTAACCTCTGAATGCCTGTTGAATGACTGTGTGAGTGTTTGTAAAAGCAATACACCATTCTGTCCGCACCCTATGATGAAGAGGAGGAATTCCTCTCCAGACTACAGAGGTTGATTGGACCCTGCCTTGTGGTCCTGTGACCACAACTAGAAAGGACAAAATGAAGGGGGGAAAAAACCAATGCTTCTCCATTGTCCAGATGGTCCCACATTGCCAAGAACAAGTGACCAGGCAGGCATCTGATTGGACTCTCTGTTGAGGGTCTCCCACCCTTTGTCTGACTTGACATCATTCAAGGGTACACAATACAGGTGTTGGAAGTCAGAAATGGAAATTAGCCCAAACCCATAGTCCCTGGATGCAGGCTGAAGAATTTTTTTTTTAAAAAATGACCTTTTCTGGTGATTATGGAATTAATGTGACACTAAATTGCTGCTCCTTGAATCTGAAAAAAAAAATCCATTCTTCCTGAGAATTCCACCTTGGTAGCTAAATCATCCCTGGCCAACCTGCCTCTCCGCCCCTAACTCTGGAGAGTCCAGTTCCTGCCTGCACTCAACCACAGAGGCCCTCCCTCCAAAGCCTTCTACTTCACAGCTACCCTTACACCTTATCCTGGTCAGATGGCATCATCTAATGCCCACCTGAGATGACTGTCAATTCCTTCTGACTTGTTCAACACAGAAACATTGCCACATTTTGACTGAGAAAAAGAGGGAAAAGGGAGAAATTCCTCCATGGACTTTATGTATGTGTTGCTGTGACCTTTCCCAAAGGTTTTCCTGCCTAGGAGTACAAAATCCAGCAAAAACAAGCAGAGCAACTCAGCCACACACTTCTCAAAGGAATAAAAAAAGCATGAAAAGCCCATCAATATGTGAAAGTTATGACTGTTACCCAGAAGCCTGATATAAGCCCTTCAGTCTGTTATAAATGCAACTTCCATTGCATGAAAAGCCCCTACTATCTGCAAGAAAATCAAGTCTGATAGATGACCATATCCTCTGACCAAAGACTTATATGTGAGTTATAAAGGATATGGACACTTAAAAATAAATGCCCATTCAGACTAAAAGACAAAGACTCTCAAAATCTTCAGCCTGAATCAGATGCTAACCCTTTCATCAGTCTTATGGGCTCAAACTAAGCTAGACGAGGTTCCCTTCTTCAGTTGGGTCACCAGGAGCCCACAGTCCATGTCCACATTGGGGACCAACCTCTGACTTTCCAGGTATTCAGTGGGTCAGAATTCTGTAATTATTCAGAAGTTCCCTCTGTCAGAAAAGGTTACCATCACCAGGGCAACTGGAACTCTTACCTCTTGGCCCTTCTGCCGGGCACCAACTTGCAACCTGGGAGGATATCTTACCAAACACGAATTCCTGTATGCACCAGGATGCCCCATACTGCTTCTGGGAAACAACATCCTCACAAAATTAAAAGCACCAAGGCAGTCAGCCTCCCTCTCATTTAACCCTACACTTTGCAATTTGGTCCTAAGTCTGACTATTCTCCAAGAGAAATAATGATGCCTGTATTAGCCTGAGTCAGATAACAGCAATCTTAAAATTCTGAAAACTCCCTTTCCAGAGATATGAGCCAAAACTTGCCTCCAGCCTGGCCATCAACCGTGCTCCCATAGTGACAGAACTCTGACCACCATAGCTTTCAGAAAATATCCTGTGTCACGGGAAGCACAAACAGGCACCCAGTCACACATCAGCTGCCTAAAGCAGTTTGAGATCCTGATAGATTGTCTTTCACCTTGGAACACTCCTCTCCACCCAGTGAAGAAGCCCAGTGGGAAATACTCGCCAGTGCAAGATAAACAAAACAGCCATCACCTTGCACATCTGTGGTCCCCAACACATACACCCTTATTGGACTGCTACCTCCAGATGCCACCTGGTTTACATGTCTAGATTTAAAAGATGCCTTCTTCTGCTTGCAGGTTGCTCCCATAAGCCAACCCCTTTTGCCTTCAATTGGGAAGGCTGAGACAGAGTGAAGAGACCAGCTCACTTGGACTCAGTTGCCACAAGGGTTTAAGAACTCTCCCACTATTTTGGGAAAGGTTCTAGCAACAGAATTGACCAAGTTACTATCACTTTTTCTCCAGGACATCCTGTTTCTCTGTCCCTTCCAGCTTCATGACCATATGTGCTGCTTGCCATCATGGTTCCCTGAGAAAATATTGGTGATTGATGAGTACATACACAGATGAAACCAGCCCAGAAATTCTCAAGACTCTTTTTCCTGGTTTGAGCCATTAACCACCTGCCTCTGATTGTAACACTCCATCCTGGGGCAGCCCCCACCTGCATCAAACAGTACCCCATGCAATGAGAAATTGAATTTGAAATGCTGAACTGCACTTCTGCTGCCTATAAAGGAATCCAGTGGAGACTCTCACCAGTTCAGGATCTCTGAGCTGTCAACGTTGCTGGGTTGCCCTTCATCCTGCAGTCCTAAACTCTACTCAGTCTTCTGCACCACAGCCTGTTGGTACACCTGCCTGGACCTAAATAATGCTTCCTTCTGCCTTTTGTTGGCTCCTGACAGACAAGCCTGTTCACCTTTAAATGGAAAGACCCAGGTCTGAACTCGAAAGTCAACTAACCTGTACCAAACTTCCCAGAAGTTCAAAAACTTTCTGACTGTCTTTGGAGAATCCCTAACTGCTGAACTCTATGTTGATGAACTTTTTTTGGTTAATAATATCCAAGCTCCTGCTTGGAAAATACAAAAGTTCTGCTACAACATCTGACCAGGGACTGACTAAAAGATATCTTGAAAAAAAATCTGCAAAAAAAAAATCAGATATCTGGATGTCTGGGATTTAAAACAGGGACACTGTGCCCCTAGACCAAAAAAAGATCATCTTCTCGATGCTGGTCCCAACCACGAGGAAGAAACTCCACAAATTCCTTGGAGCTGCCAGATTCTACAAAATCTTGATCCATAAGTTCACAAAAAGCAAGGACATGTGATGCCTTGTCTGGAAAAGACTCTGACACTTTTTGACTGGAATCCAGAATAAGAAAAAGCCATCAATGACAATAAAAAGGTCCTCTCTATAGCCACCCTTGGGAATTCCATATGTAACTGTAATTCAACTTCTTTGTTGATAAATGACAACAGGTGACTTTAAAGATGCTTACTCAGACTGTCAGCCTCTGGGAACACCCAACGGCCTATCTGTGCAACACTTGGATCCAGTCACTAAGGGCTGCCCCCCACCTCTCACTCTAATAGCCACCATCCTTCTGATCAAGAAAACTGACAAGCTCACCTTAGGATCAGACCTAAGAGTCCAGGTACCACATGCTATAACCTCCTGAAGAACCATGCTGGCTCTCCAAGTCGCCCAGTATCAAGGACTCATGCAAAAATCCTCACCAGATTCTTATGACAATAAAACTACTCAATCCTGCCACATACCTTCTCACCAAGCTGGGTCTTCCATACCATGCAAGATTTAAAAATGAACCATCACAGATGCTGAGTGCACCCAATTTATGGATGGAAGTAGCTCTGTTAGGAGTCAAGTCCAATAGGATAGACATGCTGTGGTCACCTTGGGCAATGTTATTTTGGCCAAGGCTCTCCCATAGGGATGATCTACATGGTGATCATACAGGCCCTCAATTAGTCTGAAAACTAAAAGGTATGCCTGCTGTCTGGAAACCTGCTGCTGCCTAGCAACTTGCCAAAACAATAAAACATCCTGAGACACAAAGGAAAAAGCCATGACATCCCATGCCTGGCCAGCATCCGCTCCACTGTCTGCTACACACTCCAAACCTGAGCTCGAAACAATCCAGTCTGGAGTCATAAACCCCCTCCAGGGATCCAGTTGACTGAAATATTACCCTCTAGAAACACCGAAGTAAAGCCTTATAATGGCTACCGATATCTATTGGTGCTATATGTACCTACTCAGGGTGGCCCAAGACAGTCCCTACCCTCACTGAGACGATAACAGAAGTTTGTAAGGTCCTGCTGTAAGAAATCAACCATAAATATGGCCTACCTTTGATTACTGGCAATGATAACAGGCCTACATTTGTGGCAGAGGTAAATCACACCTGGCAGAACTATACAACATATAGGCCACAAAGCTCTAAAAGAGTTAAAGGAATTAAAAAGAAAACCCTACAGGAACATCTTATAACCAGCTCCATAAAAGTTTAACTAAAAGACCAGATATACCCCTAGACACCTCTGCACACACATATAACCCAGGTGCGTATTAACTACCTCTACAAGTTTCAGAAATCCAGCCCTAGATACACAATTCCAGAGTTAAAAGATCCCTTCCAGATGATTGTGGAAGAGTTTACCTGGACCAGACAGCTCCTCTGAAGCTCACTCTGGAGAGTCAATGCACCCAAAGCCCTGCTCTGGTCACTCTGGATGCTGACCAGTCCACACACAGCTGAAGACTGAAGACACCACTGACAAAAGTGCTCCATACCTCAATGCATTACTCCACTTAATTTTTATGCCTTTTCAGGCTGCTAACCCCACTCTTTGTTTCCATTTCACCTCATGTATGTACTTGGTATCATATTGTCCAACTTGATTTTTACTCCTCCTTCTACTAGCTGTGGCTTTTGCCTTAGCTCTGTGAATTGTTGCCCTGGAAGAATAAAAACCAACCGGTAAGGCCCCTTCCCCTTATTCTACAAATTACTAATATTTGGCAAACATCCAAGGCACATTGGACGCACACCCAGGTCAAATTGACTCCCTTGCCAGAGTAGTGTTATAGAACAGATGGGTCTAAATCATGTCTATTCCTAAAAGCAACTTAGGGAGAGACTCCGTAATAAGGGAATCAAACTACAAACTCCTGGAGGGACACCTTCCAGTCTTGGGGACCTGGGTTAGGGCCCATCCTAGGATCACTGACAGCCCTAGTACTACTGCTTCTAGTTGAGCCTTATATAGTTAATTGGCTTGCCTGGTTCATCTTGGAAAATCACAATGTGCCCAACAAAGATTTGCCAGGAAGCTAAAAGAAGGTGGAAATATAGCAGAAAATACCCTACCCCCAGTATGCTTCAGTTTCTGTTAGTCACCCACATAACCTCCAATTTACTTCAGTTCCTGTTACTTCTGTTTCTTAGAAATGGCAGGCCACTGTGATTCATGACTGGTCACTATGATGCACGAACCAACCTCCAATTGGCAAGCCATTTTGCCTCTGTACTTCTCCTTTGTAACCCCATAAAAATCTCCCTCCCTGAGCTGTGGGGCCTGATATTTTGGGAATGAATTCCTATCAGACCCCATTGATGTAAATAAATATGCCTCCAGATCCTGGATGATGTTTTGATGTTTCTGTTTGCAGTTGCAACTTAGTATAGAAATATATATATATATATATATATATACACTAAATTCCTATACTGATTTTTTTTCTCTTGGTATTTTGGAAAGAAAAGAAAAATATTTCAGAACTATTCATGTTCCAAAGCATTGGCTCTGAAGATGCATGTTCTTACAGTCCATGAAAACATTAAACTCCATTTATTCATTTACTTAGCTATGCACAATCATTAGCCTCCTGGTATGATACAAATAGATCAGAAATCATGAAAAATATTACCAAAAATGTATCATTGATCTGTTGTATGAAAACTGTTTCTGGACTTACTTGGCTGCTGGGTGCTGTGTAAGTAAGGCCCCTTTTATCAAGAGAACTTCCTGCTTGTATGGGAAGGCCTAGAATCAGCAAAAGTATTCTATGACAAAGGGTATGAAGAAACCTCCTGTGATGAGGTGTATGTGCTGCATCGAGGTAGAGGTGCGTGTCACGTGTGGAGCCTACTACGTGATAGGTAGACTGAGTGTGAAATGAACACGTGGACTCCTTGTTTAAAAGTCATTGAGACATTGGAAGTGGCCATAGCCACGCACTGCAGTGAGTGCAGAGTCCTGTTTCCTGCAAGTCCCTGTCACCCCCACAGCCTCATGCCAGCAAGCTGTCCCTAGTCATACAGAATTTGTGACATTATTGAACTGAGCCCTCAAGATCAATTTGCATCTGTAAAATTAAATAGAATAATAATGAAAAACTAAAGTAGAAGAAGAGTGAAGGTTGAGGTCTGAGTTTTCAGGAGCGCCATCAGTACAGATCATTTGTTTATTGTTCAGCACTGTAGGGACAACCCTTGGGTGTGTTGTGGGTGTGGGGAGTGTGTGGGTGTAATCCTGCATGCAGGGCCTAGGCATAGTCCTTTCGCAGAGGGAGCTGGGTTTCAGCCCAAGCTCTGTTTAAAATAAATTTTCTGTTTCCACTTACATGCCACTCTGTGCTTGTGATTGGTTCCCTCTAGTTTCTACTCTTTGATCTGACCTCAGCCATTCTCATAAAAGTTTGTCTTCTATCAAAGCAAGTGTTTCTGGGTCCTGGCCAGTGATTCTGGGTTCCTTGCCTCCAGTTTCCTCCCCATATATTAGAGGCAGATGCCATTGGTCCATTCTAGCTCACCTGGTCCTGAGTCCTGAAGTCCTTGTGCTGCCCATAGTGTCCCCTGCTGCCTCAGCTCCCTTTGCAAACCTAAAAATCATGTGATCCTTTTAATGTCACTGTGATATTTAGTCTGCATTTTAAGTAATGCCTTTTATGTGTAAAACTCAGTTAAAGTCAAATGTTAGGAATCCTGTGGGGAGAAAGCAACCTAGCTCTAAAAGAGAAAAAAGTATCTCTGGGAATAATGTTGGATGAAGAACAGCACATGGACTTTATGCCAGTTTGTGTCCTAAGCAGAGTGTGGCTGAAGTAAGGGGTGATACCTCCCCACTTTAGCAGAACAGAATAGTAGGTCAAGGGTGCTAAGGTGCCTGTGAATGGTATTTTTATTGCCGGTGATATTGTCAATGAACACTGACAATAGAAAAAGGAGGCAGTGACTCAACGTGAGCCCAGCACTATGTCTTGGGAATTCATCATCGTCCCTGTGTCCAGGGAATTCCTCATCCCCAAGGGACCCAACACACAAGAGCTTTGATCTTTATATGGGATACACGTGTTATGGTTTAAACCTAGATGCTCCCAAGAGCTTCATGCACTCATAGGTGGGACTTTTGGAAGGTGACTGGAATATTTGGCTTATGTTTATGACTTGATGGGGCTTATGTGTATGACTTGCCGATTGCAGGTGGCTTGGGAGAACATAAGTCACTTCCCAAGCCCCGCCCCCACCACTTCTTGGTGGCTGTGACAGGAGCTCTTCCTTCTGCAGCAGCCCCTTCGCTAGGCTCTTCTGCCTTGGAGCCAGCTAACCATGAACAGAAACTTCTGCAACGCTTGCCCAAATAAACCTCTGCTCCTTTAGGCCATGTCTGTTGCTATTGTGTCTCAGCAAGGAGTAAATGACCAAGACAATAACGTAAAATGTTTCTCCAGTGTAGTTCTATTGATTTCTGATTTCTTGAGAAGCAAACCAATTACCTTGGAAATAGTTATTTTATTTTTTAAGTTCAACCATTGATGATGCTTTAAAGTACCTTGTCTATAGCTGTTTACATTACTGAAGCTATTTTCCTGTTGTAAGTCCCTTCCCTGAGAAGATGGCAGCTGTGTGTGGGTTTATTTTTATAAATTTTCCATTTCCACTTGCTATTTGCTGTGAAAAATTCCATCTTGTTATGACATATTATGGTCTTCACTAAGATCATAGGTATATTAATGAATTTTAACTATAAGCCTGAGGTTGAAGTACTCGTCTAAAAAGTACTCTCCTTCTTATAGAACTGTTTATAGCAATCACTGGCTCTTTTTTACATTTCTTATTATGGTTTTATGTTGAATAATTCTTTCAAGAATCCTTCCCCACATCACAGTGTTCTAGAGTGTTTATGGGTTTATGCAGAACTTGCACAGAGAAGGAAAAGCAGGTTTCTAGAAATTACAATATTGTTTCATTTTGTATAATTTACTTTCTCAGCCAAACTGTAGACTCTCAAAGAATCAGACACTGACTTTCCAGCCCTGTTTTTAGCTCCAGCACCATTTAACACAGTGTCCAAACTGCTGGAGGCAGCACTGGATTCAATGCAGTCTCTTTAAATCTGGAATTGATATTTTGTGAGAACTGGGAAATTAAATTCATTTTGAGGTTCACAAGGTAAAAGATGTTTCATGATGCATCACTGTTAATTTTACTTAAACTTTTTGAAAGCACCCAGGAAAGTTGATTGAGTTGCTGACTATGTCCACCTTTCCTGAGTGTAGTAAGGAGGAATTCCGAGTGTTGCTGAACTTGCTCTAAATGACTGTACTTTTTAGACTTAGAAGAATTTGACTCAGTCAGACAAGGAGATATTCGTGAGCACCTGACACCTGGGTTGGTGAATATTTGCTCTTCCTCCACAGCTGTGAGGTACAGGGTGCTCTATAAGTGATGGACAAACGTCACTTGCCTGAAGTTATTTTTCTTAATAATCATCTGTTTATATAAATAAGGATGGTGTTCCTTGGCACTTACTTTGTTGGCAAAGATACATCATGAGTGTTTTCAAAATTGACTTTTATTTTCAAAAATGTCTGCTGGTTTCTCTGTGGGGTTGTTTAAAGTGAAGCCGGGTACACAGTATGAATACCTGCAGGCCTTGCCAGTCCGTGATAAGGTCATGACAACAGCTGGGTCAGAATTTCGTGGGCTAAGCTTGCACTGTCTACCGGGCACTTTCAGCCTGCGGAGTTCTTCAAAAAAATATCTGAGACTCCTCAAGGATATGTGTCATGCACCCCCAAATGTGTCCTTTTTACTGATCCTGCTGTTTCTGCCACCGCTGCTGGAGTCCTGCCGTGGACAGTCTCTGCACACAGTGACACATGACCTGCCAGGCCGGGACTCAGCCGCTACACTCCTGGCTTCTACTCCTCAGTAGGGATCTATAGTCCCTGGTGTCATCCAACATAGCAGCACATTCTTTTGCTTCAGAGCTGCTTGGAGACTTCTGAGCAGGGCTCTGGCTCAGGTCACCAGCATTGTCAGCTGAGTAGTTGTTCAAATAGCCATGAGGTTAGCACCCTTCCTCTAGGACATGATCAATGAAGGGGATTCACTAGCAAGGTACCTTAGTCCTCCAGACCCCAGACACGGAGTGGTGAAATAACTCCTTTAATTAGCAGAAATGTCCCTTTCCTTTTTCAGGAACATAAAACCAACCCAGAGGCTAGGAGGGCACAGTTCCATATTATTAGCCGTGTATGTGGAACCAATCTCCGTAAGACCCTAGGCTTTGTGCAGATTCTCCTTAGCCTTCCCACATCTTTTCCTTGGGATCAATGCTCTTTCAAGACTCTGCTGATTCTATTTGGAATTTACTCCTGTGCCCTCAGTTTGTTAGATAACTTTACATAGTCAGGTTTCTGTACCTGAGGATTCTGCTGCTGTGGGTTCAACTAGCCATGAATCAGAAATGTCTGGAAAGTAATCACGTCTGTACTGACATCGTACAGACTTTTTTGGTCATTCTTTCCTAAATGGCACAGCGTGCCAACTACGGAGGCAGCACATGCATTGTATAAAGAACCTAGAGATGTTTTAAAGTATATGGGATCATGTGAAAAGGTCATGTGCAAATACTACACTACTTTATGTAAGGAGTTTGAGCATCTAGAGGTATCTGTGGGGATCCTGGGCCCCAGACCCTACATTGTAAGGGACAGACAACTATGTGTGGTCACCTGCTGGCTCTCCTCAGCACCTACGTAATCAGTTACAGATGGGTGGGGAGTGCTTCACAGCAGGTTCATGCAAGTCAAAATTTCCAGTCATAATTATACACTTGTCTATCATGACCTTCACATGTGACCTCTGGGTGGACAGGTAAAACAGGTTCTCTCCCATGATTCAGATGCACTTTTATTGAAGATGGGGAGAACAGAAGTGAAGGGAGGGGGCTTCCCCACTTTTTTATGCCAAAAATAACCCTGTCACTCAGAAGACATATTATCAGTATCAAGCTACAAAATATGGTGCCAGTTTAATTTCTCTTAGAGATTGAAGCAGGTACAACAGAACACCTGTGGTGTGAGGGTTGTAAAGAGGAAGAGTGCGGAGGCCTCTGCTCTCATCTCTCCAGGGCTTTACTTTATCCTCGACTTATTGCCCTCTCCACTCTGGCTTCTGCAAACATCAGGGTTTAATTACACACCCGTCAGTCAGCTGAGCTCACGTCTCAGGTGTGTTTGTGTATTTTTCTTATTTGACAGGAGTGGTTGCTGTGATGTGTTGCACAGCACCTTGGGGTTTTTTGAGGGATTATTGCCTCTGTTTAAAAAAACAACTTCTGTCACATTAGAGTATAAAGCAGTAGCTGTGCGGCCCTGTACCGCACAGAGAAAACACCAGCCTCAGCTGACCAGAGGAGGAGAGGCCAAGGGAGATAGGGCAGCGGCCTTCTGGAATGTGAATGCTCTTCAGAGTACGCTGACTGCAGACACATCTGGTCTCTGCAGCAAAGCAGAACCAAGTTGGATTCATTGACATAACACAGTGGTTCTCAAGGTCAGTGTCAGGCAAGGTGAAACTGCTGTATTAGGTGCCACTGGAACTGGAAGGAACCTTCTAGATCAGAGGCTTCCAACCAGATTGACTAAAAAAGGTGTATTCCCACACTATGCAACTTGGCATCCTGATGCAGTATCCTTGGGAGCCAACATAGATGTGTCTGAAGCAAGAGCTTCACACACAAACACACCAACTGGTAATAGTTACAGCGACTGTAGAAATGCATCCTTACTCTCTACTTGACTCCCAGATTGCTGATTTGGTATTGCGTGTATAGCTGTGACCAGAATTGGAAAACACTGTGCTAGACCCCTGTGACCACCATTCATTTGACAGAGGACATGCATAGCACTAGCAATTAAGTGAATTTCACAACTTCAAAGGCTGCCTAGGACTATAGGACAGGCCTTTCGATTCTTCTGTCTATGGTTTCTTCTCAAAGCCAATGAACTCTCAGCAGCCTAAGGCATCAGTGACGATGTTTCTGCTGGATAGCATATATGTATGCTAGGCTGCATCAGGATTACAACTGTTACGGTACAGTAATTTTGAATATGAATGGACATAAAATTTTTATTGTTTAAATCATGATTGATGCATACAAAATCTTTGATGTCATTCATCGTATCCATGCAAACAGAGAAACAATGCTCTGAGTGATAAAATTCAGCGTAACTCATGAGAACACGAATTTGAGGTTTCTTGTCCTCTGCTGGAGATAAATTTCCTTGATTCTCTGGCAGACAAGCTGGGTGTAGTTCAGTGGTCGAGCACAGACTCGGCATATATGACGCCCTTGGTTTGGTCCACGGCAAAAAACAAAACAAGAAACCTCAGGCCACTTCACAATGAGTCGAGGCACTGTGTGGTCTTGAAGGAATTAACCAGGGGTTAAGTAGGAAAGGCTTCCTTTCAGAAAGACGCATGGAGTTTCCTTGGCTCCCAGCAGGCCCTGGTTGAGACGGCCATCAGGTCTCTCCCGGGTTAAGATCTCCTTCACAGTGTTGTTCTACACACGCTCTCCCTCCTCCCCTCCCTTCACTTGTTTAGCATAAAGTATACACTTCTTTGGCTTTCCCAGTGGGTGGTACTGAATTACAGTGAGCTCCTGGAGTCCTAGCTCAGTCTGAGGCTCACATTACCAAAACCAGAGGTCAGTTATTCTGCAGATGGCTTCCCCAGACCATCAGTGTTGGCCACTTTGTGTACATGTTGGGAATGGAGAATCCTGAGCCTTAATGCCGTCCACTAAGGTAGATTCTCAAGGCTCTTTGTGAACCTCTTCTCTGTGCACGTTGGGTGAGCCTGTGGGCAGACTCATTGCTGTGATTTGAATTTGCATCCTTTGAAATTCGGGCATGAAAGCTAGGGGCTGGTGTGATGTGGGAAGAGGTAAGGACTTTGAAGGGTGACTTGGTCGTGAGCCCCATCCCCTCATGAGTCCTTATAAAGGACTTTCTGCAGCACTGGTTAGTGTGCCCTCACCTTCTGCCTCACAAGAACAGAGTTTTTCCTCCCAGATGATGCAAGCAGACAGAATCCCTCATGAAGCACCTTGACCTGGGACTTCCCAGGCTCTGAAACTGTGGAGCAACACATTTCCATTCTTCCTAAATCACCCAGTCTGAAGTGTTTTGTTGCAGTGACATAAACAGAATAAGCCTCTCCTCACCCCATCTCCAGCAACTGTCGCAGAGTAGACAGTTAAGAATTCTTGTGGCCTGAGCAGCCTCCCACCTCCTTATCATCATGATGAGCCTGCACTTCTGAGCAGCTAGGTGTGGGGTCTGAGCTCTAGAGCTGGCTGACTTCGCCACATGCCAGCTGTTCAAACGGGAAGGAGTCTCCTGCTGTCTCTGTGCATAAACTTGCTCAGGTGAGAAAAGCAGATGGCACCACTGCCTACTTGCACTTGCTTGTGAGGATGGAATGCGTTGTTACATAAACACATTAGAATGACATCAGACAAGTAACAAGTGCTTCCTACATATTATCCGTATATATGCCCCTAATTGTCCGTATGCACTGGACATCTTCTTAGATGTTCTCTGCTCTGGTCCTTTAAACCCTTGCCCCCTCAGCTTATTTTAATAGATCAGGAAGCTAAAGGAATGATATTTCAGTGTCTTGCCCAAATTGCAAAGTTGTGTGTGGATCTGGATTTGGGCCCAAGTCCAAGGCCCCCTCCAAACAGCTACTGTCCCCTGCCCCTGGCTTTGATGGCACTGCTTCCTGTGGACAGGGCCATACTGCTCCTGGACACTGACAGATGTTATTGATCTTGGCCCTGTGCACACGATGCTGGTCATTGCTGTGCTACTCAGTCAAGTCTGGTCATTGCTGTGTGGTGTGCAAGGCGGACAAGAAACACTTCCTGGTCATTCCTCCCACCAGGCTTTCTCAGTCTCAGCAGTATTGACGCTCGGGGTGGGTGCTTCCTTTGGAGTCTGTCCTGGGCATTGCCGCTGTCTACAGCTTTCCTGCCTCTATGTCTATAGGTGTCACTCAGCCTGTATCACAGCCCAACATGTCTCTGGATATGCTCAGGTGTCTCCTGGGGAGCCAAAACTGGGGTTTTACCTGTCCTATCGTATTGTCTCCCCCTTTCAACCACCTCTATCTAAATTCCCGTCTGCCATTTAGCCTCTTGTGTAGCTTTCCATTTAATCCCCAGGACAGGCAGAAGTAGTTCCTCTCAAAATTCACTCCTTCCTGGTTCCTGAAATCCCACCACTGCAAATTAAGGCACAGCCTTGAAGAGTCTTAAAACGTGTGACTCTAAGGAAGATATTGAATCTTACTGGAGCTTAAAAATTACAATTGTTTAGCTTTACTAAATCATTTTTGGTAGCATGGTGATAGGATAGACACAGGATATGACTGTATGTTATATATGCCATATATATATATATATATCCATCCAACAGCATTTAACATAATACTTTGTGTATAATACATACTTATTAAATATGTATTGAATTAATAAATGGATAGATAAATGAATAAATTGATGACAGTTTAAGAATGAATAGGAAAAGTAGAGACACCAAGAATAGACTCTTTTTTATAAGAAATGTTATAGGAAAGTATGGCTGGAAATAAGTTTATTTGTTCTAATGCCAAAAGGAAATCTGGATATGTTCAAATTGGTTGAAAAACAATAGGAATCAATGAGACAGGAGGCATAATCAATTTAGAAGATAGTGTAACACTGGAAGGAGTGACGTCCCAAAGGAGTGGGATAAATTTTCCAGTTGGGAGGGCTCTCTCCAAAAAATATTATTCCTGTTTTTTCCCCTTATCTTTCAGAACAAAAATTTTCAATGGGAGGAAGCAAAATCTTTCCCAGATTAATGCACATTCCAGAAGAAATGTGGTGCATGCTGTCCTCCCTTTTACTTGTTTTGAGCTCAGAATGGCTTGAGCTAAGCTAATTTATTCTGTTGCATTTGCCATTTGCAATTAAGAACTATTCAGAAACAGCCATCAGCACCTGCTATGTATTGTAAGGTTTTTGTTTTGTTTTTCCCGGGCATTATTTTCCAAGTTTCTATTCCTGAATTATAGATATTCTTTTAGAAAGGATATACCCCTAATTTGCAAAAGGAGATGGTGGATCCTCTAAAATGCAGATGCTGGCTCATAAATTTGTGTTTTCGTTTTCAATTCTGTGGGTGCAAACAAAACATCTATGGAAAGGCTCCTGCTTTCTGTGTTGGATGAGGACAGCTTGCCAAAAAATTAGCTTTTGGTTTGTTGCCGAAATTTGGAGATTTCAAAAGCAATTTATGCATTTGTCTGAGGCCAGCTAAATGTAATCTGTTTGACAAAGATAAGTTAGAAATGACTTGTTTAATAGATCAACTGCAGGAGATGAAATGCAAATTCAAAAGTGATGAGTGTAGAGCTGAGTCCTCGGTTTTTTGCCAATAGAAGAAATGGCTGAGCAGATTTTGAGTCACCTTGCTGGGCTAAAGCAGGATCAGGGTAAGAATTCTAACAGCCAAAGGGATAGTTCCTTTTGGTTTTTGATAAACCATTGCTAAGGTTCTAACATAGATGGAAAGTGGCTGCCAGGGTGGTAGAAAGGGGGTCACAACTTTCCTGTAGCCCCAGGAGTTCAAAGTGCTATAAAATATGAGTTCCTGTGGCATGGGTTAGACTTAATTGGAAATAGCTGCAGGGTCTACATCTACTCCCTTGTGCCAGGACCACAAGGGGGCCAATTCTGAAGCCTACTGCCAGGTTCCTCTGCCGATCTTGCCTACCTCTCGTAACTACTTGTTATGATTTGTGTCTGGATGTCCGCCCTAAACCTCATGTGGTCAAGGGGGTTTTCAAAGGCAGCTGAATCAAGTGTTTGTGATTGGTTCATTGTCTAGTGCTGGGATTGGCAGTTAGTGCTGCACCTGCCCTGGGGCGGTAGCTAGTGTACAATATAAAGGAGGGAGAGTGGCTTGCTCCTCCTTTTGTGCTTGTTGCTTTTGGCATCTGCCCCAGCCCCCACCAATGGTTGCTCCTCAGCTATGCCACCCTGCCTTGGAGCCAGCTGGTATGGACTGAAACCTCCACAAACTGTAGGCTAAATAAACCTTTCCTTCTCTAATTTTGAGAACTGAGCATGTTGTCTCAGCAACAAGAGAAAAGCAAACAAGGCACCACTTGGTTGAACCTAACGCATGGTTAGTAATGGCACCTAAATCATGGAATGTCTACTAGGGTAAAATGTGGGAACCCATGTAAAGATTAAGCACAGTGCTTTGGAATAAGCCCCTGCGTAAATGTGAACTACCATGATGTGTCCTTCTGATCTTTAAAAGAGGAAAATATGAAAAGTTCAACCCACGTAATAGAAAGAAACCAGGGACACAGTTTTGGCTATACTTTTTATTTCAAAAAGCCCAACCCAGCCAGAGTCTCAGATGAAAATACAGTGAGCCAACAAACGACTCAATGTGCAGCAACAGCCGCAGACTTTAAATCTTCCAGAGCAGACAGGATGCAGTCTGTCCAGCCAAGAGCGGCCCTCCTGGAGTGGGGAACTTTGAAGGCTGCGGGAGTCCCGTGCTCTTGGGATGCATGGGTGTGTCTGCATCTCACCCAGCCCATGCCCTCATAGGCCGTTGGGTTCCTTGCACACCAGAGCACCCCGGGAAGGTGGAGCCAAGCACCTCGGAAAAGGATGGATGATGTCGCTGAGACTAGAGGCAGAGACGTGGGAGTGGTGGGAAAGGGCAGTGGCTGGGAATTCTTGGTGACTTACGATATTATTTGATTCTGATGGAATTGGCAGGGGCTCTTGGATTTGCGTCATGTTCAAAGTTGAGCAAACTCATGTTGTTGCCAAAAAATAGGTGCTGTCATTTAAAGAATGAAAGAAAGTGAGCACTCGGGGACCAACAATTCTGTGAGCGATCATGAACAGAGAATGAAATGTGTGCTAGGAGTTCTGAGGGCAGGAGCGAGCCAGGCTGCACCGGAGAGTCACAGCCTCTCTAGATGATGGATTCCTTGTCTATCAAATCAATGCTTCTGAACGGATGGTTTGTGAGATTCCTTTTCAGATGAACTATTTGATGACTTGAGTGAAAGAAGTCGGGAAACAGGCAGATGGAAGGGGAGAGTGGATGTGAGGAAAAGAAACAGAATGAAAGTATCTAAAAGTAGAGTATGACAGTAAGAGAGAGGAGAAGAAAGAAAAGCCAAGGACAGACCAGGAAAAGGAAAGAAGACACAAGGTAAAACAGACACATGGAGGAGTCAGAGGTGATGAACAAGCACCGTCACTTTTTCTTGGCCAGTGGAAACATCGTTTTAAGAAGAAAAGACACTTGCGCACAATTATCTTTCTTTAACTGCACAAGTCTCAGTTACCCGTTAAGATGATGCATTTGAGAAAATGTCAAAGAAACAAGACATTTCAGTGAGCTCATTGGGGATTGAGTAAGGGAGTGTGAGTTTGAAGGTGGAGGGAGTAGTCCAAAGACCAAGAAAAGCAGAAGGAAATGCTCCTGGCCTCTGCTCTGGGAAGTTGCTGGTATTTGTATACATGGGGGAGGAAAATGGAGGCTCTTTTCTCTGATACCTCTAACTCCATAAATGTAGCAAGTCTTCAAACCAGGTCCATTCCAGGGGAGTCCAGGGCTCCCAGGAGCCACCATACAGCCTTCGTACAGCGATATTTCAAATGCCACCAGCCAAAAGTGTGTTTAAGTCAGAACTATCAGGAAGGCTGTGGAAGACACGTTTTGCATTCTTTACATGTGATTGAATGCATGTTATGATGGATACATCTGTTAATAAAGGGACTTTCAATCAGATAGGTTTTTATTGGTCCTAACAATTGCTGAGGACTAGCCCAGCCCAGGTCTCTACCTTATGCACCAGTGAGAGCCACAGGAAATGCAGATGGGCTCAGCTGGGCAGAAGGAATACAGCAAGCTGACGTCTACACAGCATCAGAGGCTGGGGTTCTGCAAGGGGCCAGCTTCCAGGCGTCAGGAGTCCTCCTGCCCTGCGATTCCTGCCCATTACCCACTGCACTGGCTGCAAATGGCCTTCACTTCTAGGGTCTTAAGCAGCTTGAAATAATTTTATTCTCCTTTTTCTTATACACTAATTTTCAGTAATCTCTCAGTGAGGCATCGCCTTGTTACAGACGGGCCAGCTTAGGAAATTGGTCTGAGTGAAGACCAGCCATGAGAATGACACCAGTCATGGTTGAGGTCCCTTCAGGTCAGTTAATTACTAAGTTAGGCGAAGGACGTCTATTGGGAAGGACCAGCAGTGAATTTGTGGAGTGCCCTGCCGTCTCCTGCCTTTCCTCAAGGGTGCACCCCGATCCCAGGGGTCAAACCACTGGCCCTCACCGGGGGTCGCACACATCCTGGATGAATGTGGACCTGGCTCTGTGGACAGCACCATGGCCACACCAGGAGCTCGTCCCCACTGTCCCAGACCTGCATTCTCAGCTGTACCTCTTTCTGTGTCTTGGTTGCTTCGTTCCACCAGTCACTGTTTAAAGCAAACGTCACCACAGCCCAGCATATGGGGACGGCCCGAGAGGTGGTGTTGAGGGTTTCCATGACATGTACATTGGCTGGCTGACTTTTAAGGGTCCAGCGGACATCTACAATTACTTTTATTAGCTCAATGAAAGCCTTAATAAAAGTCAAAGGGATAATTTTATGTTATAGTTCAATCACCTATCCCTGTTGGTGAATTATATACCCTTGATAAAGACAGATGGGCTCACAGGCACATAGCATTTGTAGAGGTCATGTTTCAGCAAACTTCCTAGAAACCAGAGCTGGTCTCCCTAAGTACAAGTACCAACAGACTCCTCTTGTGGGTTCTGTTGTTCCCATCTGTGCACTTCCTCTGGCATCGTCTCCTGGTAGAGTAGGTGGGGTATATATCCCCACCCAGTTGGTGGAAAATTTGGTGATATGGCTCGCCTTGGCTGAGGATATTTTAGCAAGTGTTATATGAACTAAGATTCCAAATATGTTAGCAGGACTAGGCAGGGTTTCTTGTCCTTCTGCCACCTAGATGAGGAGAACATCATGCTCTGGGGAGCCATGGGCCCTGGGATGAGAGACACTTAGAACAGATCCGAACTGGAACTGGAGCCACCATGGTGTGCAGACCCATCCGGGCCAACTGGCAGAGAAATAAGCTTTTGTTATTGGGAGTCATTGAGATTTGGGGGCTGTGTATTTACACTGTCAATACGGAATGTTGGCTAATATATCTGAATGCCATTTTCTTTTCTGAATTCAGTTTTGAGCCAGATTTGAAAATTCTCCTATCCTTTCAATAAAAGAAACATCTACACAGATGTAATGAGACCACCCCTCCCTCATCTCAATAAATATCAAGGTTTTTTTGAGATAGATTTGTGTTTCTTTTGGAAGCATTCCCAAAGAAAAAGTCAGAAAACTTATTTGAACTACTCCTTCTTTTTCTCCAAGCATAAATAGTTTTTAAAAATTGCATAACTCGGTCCCAAGGTGATGCTTGACGTGGATTTGGAGATACAGTCTGGTTTCTGTCGCTGTAGACAGCACTATGAGTGCAGAGACATGGTACAACATTTTCAATGCCTTTTTGGGATGTAGGAAGGAGTTTGAAGTCTGATGCAATTCTCATCTCCAGGCACCTTGCTCTCTCCACGCCACGCTTGCCTGTCTTTGGCAGATACCAACATCTCATGCCTATGTGGAGCTCAGCCCAGCGCTTGTCCGGGGGCAGCGCTGACTCACAGAGACTGGACGCTGACCACCTCTGGGCTATGCCAGGGGTGGGGCTTTGGAGGTAATCCTGCTGCTGCGGGGTCCATCAGCCCTCACTGACCACCCAATGGCTGTCTTCCCATAGCCAGTCACCTGTGTGTTGGCCCAACCTTTTTGGACCACTGTGGAAACTATGTACGTGGCATTTGACTGCCTACCTGCATGAGCCAAAGTGACTGGAAATTGTTTCCTCCTCACTTTTCCTCTTCTTTCTGGGACATGGGCAGTTTTCTCTGCATTTACAGAGAAGTTAATCCCCCATACCAGGTTAGCATCACAAGGGACCCCATGCTCCTGGGTCCAGCACCCCGGCGTGTCACCTCAGATCGTGTCTGAGGTTCCCTTCATTTCACACTCAACCCCCTGTACCTACAGTGGGTCTGTCAGCCACTCTTGAGGGTCCTGTCCACGGAGTACTGGTTTTTCCCATTGGAAGTCAGCTCTTCTCCATGCCGCAGTCTCCTGCAGGTCATGGCTCCGTCTCTCACCACCGACCAATTTGCTGCAGTTTCTCCCGATGCATGTTTGTGACTTCTGTTTCCTCATCTACTTCAAATAGAAACCCACCTCGTCTATTAGTTAGTGTGTGTGGTTTCACTAATCAGCTACCACACAATGTCACTTATACAACAAATGCGTTTACAGTGCTGGGGTTAGAAGCTGAAGATCAAAGTGTCAGCATAGTCTGTTTCTCCTAAAGCGTCTTTCCTGGTTCACAGATGGCCTTCACGTGGTCACCATGGTCCATGTTCTAATGTCCTCTGCTCAGAAGTCACCAGCCGTCACAGACTAGAGCCCACCCCAGTGACTTCATATTAACTTAACGTCCTCAGTAAAGGGCCTATCTCTAAACACAGTCACATTTTGAAACACTGCTAGTGGTTAGGACCTCAACAAAGAACTTTAGGGAACACAATTCAGTCCATAACATTGCATTTTCCAAATAAAAATCACTTTTGCATGTAATATTTGCTTGAATCAGATGTGGAAGACTTTTACTTGAAATTCAAATACTGATCATGTGACCTGTAGTTTAACCTTCAACTCTATGATGCTGAACAAGGAGAGGGAATCTATCATTTAAATTTCCAAAGATGGATGTAGTTTCCTGGATATTTATTCTGGAAAATTTTCAAGATGGTTATAATTGGATTATTATTGCATAGCAATAGGTAGGCAAAATTATCCAGTAAGTAGTGATTTAAATTATGTGTAGTATTCATTGCTAGGTAATGGATGGAGAAGGAACAGTGTGTAATGAACGAAGTGTACAAATAGAATCTCTTAGTACCAGCGTTATTTAAGAGGCAATCAGTCAAGGCCTTCCACTCTCTCCAAGCTTCAGATGCCGTGAGTGTGAATCTCCAAGCAATGAATTTCCTTCCTCATCCAGCCAGCCCTTCACCTGTATTTATTTCATCCACTTCCATTTCTCCACATTTACTTGGAATCTACTTCTTCACATGCCCTTTACACCTCAGTCCCTGATTCCCTCTCTTCCAAATTCTCAAGCTGTTTCACCTTTTATTGTCCTGCCCGTTTTTTCCTATGTGACCAAATCTTGCATACAATATTGATTCGGCTTCTTGAAAACACCTGCGTCAAATCCAGTGACGTGAAACAGAAGCATGTATTCACTTCTCAGCTCTGTGAGGGCGGTGATTCGGGCGGGGGTCGGCCTAGCAGTTCTTCTGGTACCAGTTGGGCTCTCTCACTTGAGTCTCATGGTGTGGAAGATGCGTCCTCATCTGCGGTGTCTCACGGATCACCGCTGGGTTGACAGTCCTCACCGTCACCCACAAACACTGACTCTAGTAGGAACCTGGGTGCTTCTTCCTTGCTGAAGCCAGTGGAAGGTTTTACAGAGCCTTGCTTGATTGTGCGCAGCATTCAATGCTAGTGCTAATCACTGTCTTCTCGAATCATTTCTTCTTGTTGGCTTCTAAGAGTTCTTTGCATCTCAGTTTTTATTAAATCTCTCTGACATACACTACTTCTCCCTTCCCCTAAATGCTAATACTCTCTGGAGACCCACACTTGGAGGTTGTCTTGCTGTCCTGTCTCCCAGCAGTGTCCACAGTCCTGTGGTGGCAGTGGCCAGCTTTCCTCTCTGAAGCAGTAAAGTTGAGAGTGCTTGGGAGAGTGCAAGATGGAAAAGCCAGTCCTGATTCCTAACAGTTCAGTGAACCTTAATTCAGGGGAGGCAGCAGGGTAACTCGGGAGAGGGAGCAGAAGAAAGGGATCGCTCAGTGAAACAGGATGATGGCAGATAGGTCTTACTTATCCTGAAGACACTGTTGTAGCTCTTACCTCACCCATGCGTAGTTCATTTTGACTAATGAACCTCTGCTAGGAGCTCTCTGATGGCGAGGATTTGGGCATGTTGCTCTGGAGAAACGCAGGAGGCAGTATAAGAAACCACGCTGGAGGGCCGAGGGTATAGCTCAGTGGGATAAGTGCCTGCCTGGCAAGCACAAGGTCCCGAGTTTGATTCCCTGTACCAAAGGGGGGGCACATTAGAGAGAGACAGACAGAGACAGAGATGGATTTGTGCATCACAGTTTTTATTTTGGTCTGGAGTGTCAGAGTGTTACCCCAGCAGCTTTCCTACATGGAATTCAAATTAGTGGGCTTAAGGCAATCTTGTTTGCATTCCAGGAGGTCACAGGGCGACTTCGAAGTGGTCGCAGTGGCCCAGCAGTGTAGTGCTTGTGTGGTCAAGAGTTAGTGGGGTAAGTCTAGGAGGCTGCATGTAGCTGTCCACGGGGTGTGTCACTAGGCGACACAGCAGGACACAGGAGATGTCTGAATGACCACACTAAGGACTTGGGAGGGGCAGAGAACTAGAGATGGTGTCTGTGTGCCTAAGTCCTGCTTTTGGCCATGAGAAAATCCAACCTAGGTTCAGAATGGAAGCTGCGGCAGCATGCAATAATAAAACTTTGCTCCAGTGATGTGCCTTTATCACCGGACGTCTGAACCTGTCTGGGCTGGTGGTGATGTCTGTTGTGTCTGCATGGTGTTGGTCTCTCAGGTCTGGGCTCCTCCTTAAAAAGATTTGCAAAGTGGTCCACAGGGAGGGAATTCAGAGCCAATCAGCAGAGAGAGGTCTATGAGAAGCCCAGTCTTGGCTGAAGTGATTACCCCAGCCTTGCCACTAGAGGGAGGGGTGAGACTGCAATGTACATATATGTAAATGAAGCCTAATTGGGTCAGAGGCTGTGGGCAGCGGTGGTAAGTATGGGGCCTGGGTGCCCTTGGCATGCATGTGGGCCCCCAGACTTATATAACTGTAGATGGGTGCCTAGAAGGGTCTCAGCCTGTTCGGGAAATAGTGAAACCACATGTTCAGGAAACTTTAGAGCAGAGTTTTGTCTCAGAGGTTCAGATGCACCTTGCCAACTCCAGCTGGCCTCTGGCCACCAGTGCTCTCAGGCGGTCCCTGCATGGCAAGGATAGAACTCTTTGCGTAAAACAGCCAATGATAGATTTGTTCCGCATTGTCAGAAGGGTCAGTTTTCCATAAAAGGCTGGAGATCCATTTACTCAAAACACATTTACAAAACATTTACTGTGTTCTGAGCTCTGTCTTAAGCACCTGGAAGGTGCAGAGAGTGACAGGAACCCAGGAATGTGGCAAAGAAGAACCCTAGGGCTGGAGGCTGTGGAGGCCGCAGGCCTGACAAAGGTCACAGGGACACTGCAGACAATATCACAGGAAGGCACCTGAAGACCCCCATGGCCTAGCAAGCTCCAGGTGAGCTGGTAAGGGCTTGAGGGAGATGGAGGCTGTTACCCGGACGGCCCAGCAGTGCAGGCTGAGCGCCCGGGGCCCCAGCAAGGTGAGGGCTGCAGGTGTGAACAGAACAGAGCCCAGGGCCCCAGCTGGGGCCTGACTTTCCTTCAGAGCAGGACGGCAGCAAGGCCCTCCCTTCGGGAACTTCAGCTGCCTGAAGGCAGGAGAGAATGGAGGGGCTTGGATTTAACTATTTGCCCCAGGAGACTGAATTTTAAACTAAAGAGAAACAGATCCCACAAATTAGAAACATTGCATTTGTTTGCTCTGTTATTTCCCAACAAAAATTATAGCTGGGGTGGCTGCAATTTCAACTAAGGTTCATTTTGAGTCACATAAAAAATATTGTACTTGCAATGTGAATGCTTTATAGATGAAGAGAAACCAAGAGTTTATGGAAACAAAGTTTTCCAATTTTGAATCTTTTGAAGGTCACACATCAGCTTGTGGACAGTATAATATTTGTACATCCATCTGCTATTTATCAAATCTTTATTGGGTACCTCCCAGGCATGGACCCTCTGTCTTTGATTACAAGTGAATTAGAAAGCTTTACAGGATTCTAAACCTGTGCTCCCGGGGTGGATACTGCAGAATATAAAAATGCTTGTTTTTGGCAGTAGATTAAGTAGTCTTTGAAAACTTGCCTCCTAAAGCAAAGCAACACATTTGAAGGTGAACATTTTTGTTTTGGAGTGGTTTTAAACCTAAAGAAAAACTGAGTGAAAAGTACAGAGATTTTTCCATAAACTCTCTCTCTAAAATCCCAATTTCCCCATCAGCCCACACAGCTGGTGAACTGGTACTGTTGCATTACCCTCAAGCCCGTAGCTTTAACTGGGTTGTTTGACAAATGCATAGACATGTACCCCATCACGGTTTCATGCAGAGCACTTCTCTGCCCTAAAAATGCCCCGCCTTCCTCCTGCTCATCCTGCTTTTGCTCCCAACCCACTGACAGCTACGTTACCTTTCCCAGGATGTCATATATTTGGAACCATATATAGTACAAACCTGTTTCAGATTATCTTCTGTCACTCAACAATAGGCATTTAGGTTTTCTCCATAGATTTTTGTAGTGTGCTGGCTCCTTTCATCTTTTGAATAATATTCAAACATAGTTTGTTTATTCATTTACCTACTGAAGGACCTCTTGGTTGCTTTGATAACTATTTTTAATTTAGCTTTTCTTCTGTTCAATGCTTAAATATTATTTTTCATCTGAATTTGGTTTTATGTTTCAACTAGAAAAGCACTATTGTATTAGAATTTCTTTGACTGTAAGTGAGAGAGACACAAATAGAGTTGATTTATTCAAATTGGTGAATTTATTTTCTAAGGATACCATGATGATACATGGCGTCAAAAGACAAAGCTGAGTCTTGGGAAAAAGTGGAATTTGGTTCAGGAGATCCCATTATGAAAGCAGATTGTGTCAGTGTGTGTGTTTACATATATAAACATAAATTCACATATGTGTTTGTATTTATCAGTTAATATATGTGTATGTGTACATGTGTAACTGATTCTTTTCACATTGGTTTTTAAAAATTCCATAACTTTTAGCTAATGAAGGATATTGGCCCGATTTTCTCTTTTGACATCAAATCCAGATTTGTTTGAAGGAACTATGATGCTTACAGCAAGTAGAATTCATATTTTAAAAACAAAATGACTAGAGCTATGCACATTCTCTCTAACGTGGAAAAAGGAAAGATGATTAAAAGAGCAAAACTTTTTAGTGGTTGTGTTTTATCGTTGCTTTTATAAATTTTTACAAAGTACTGTGGGTGTATATTCTAGTCACAAAGTAAAGAGCTGAGAGTTAGATCTCCATCTAGGCGTTAGAATGGCCTCCAGGGCAAGAGACAACTGCTCAGTGCATTCTGGGCTCTGGGCTGAGAACACAGCGCTGTTCTTTCCTTACTCAATGAAAACCGAAGGGCAGAGACTGCTCCATGCATTCTGCTTCCGGGCATACCTATCTTGTCCTCCTGCATTCGGATTGTGGACCTGTTATTACAGTCATTTTGGAATGAATGAAACCAAGGAACTGGCTTGCACTGCACATTAAATCATCAGCAGCATTTGCTGGTGGATTAATTTAGCAGGCTTGGCCAGAAGTATCATCGACAAAGACCATAAATATAGTGCAGTTCCATGTTTCATGTAGAAAGGTGGAAATGCCAGTAGTCAGACAGAAATGATGGAAAGCCAGCTACGTGCTCATTTACTATGAGTTATCTGGTAATTCTGTCAGCATTTACAGAGTGTTGCATTTGAGTCTCTGAACCTTTTACCTGTTGGGACTCCCTCAGGAGTGGCCCTGTCTTGTGTCATGCATGTCTTTGTGCCCTTAATACATAACCCTGTGCTTGCTTCAGAGGAAGGATGCACGTAGAGCAATCAGTACTGAGGACTGAGCTGACTTGGGCTGTCTGGTTCTGGCGTGGTTGATTGAAGGTGCCTGTTCTCTACCTCACGGGATGGTGAATATGGTGGGAACTAAGTAACACTCAACAACACAGTGCTCCTTCTAATGGCCTAGTCAGCACGCACCAGTGACAGGCTCCTTCTAACTGACTACTTGTGTATACTGAGTACTTTCACAGTATGTTTAGACCTCATGATGATCCTGGGGTGGGAGGAGTGTCATATGGAGAGACTAAGTCTGAAGGAAGGGTAGGCAGCTGGTCCAGAGATACCTAGGTAATGAGTGTCATCATTTGGATTCAAAGCCACTCTCTCAATTTTGTGTTTAAAATGCATTAATTGCTCACAGGCAAACTTGTCTGGCTTGTTTATATTTCCTATGCAAAGTACTTCCTCTTCTGTGGCATACTATCAAAAATAATGCTATTGATTTCCATAATGCATTTGGATTGTTTTCTCAGGATTACGGGCTTCATTAAAATGTCCACGCTGGTTCCTTTGTGGGCAGCAGCAGCCCTTTCAGCGCCAGGGCCAGGGCTGCTCGGATGCATGGCCTCCGCTCCTGAGGTCAGAGCTCTGGGTGTGGATCCCGCGCCCCTGCCCTGGCTCCTGGCACACTCTGGTGGACAGAGCTTTAGTGTACTGCACACTCGTCCCTCTCTACTGTGTTGCTGTGACTTCTGTAACCATCAGCTTTCAGACTTTAGGAATCATTCCTACTGAGCAGAATTCTAAAAACTCAAAGAAGAATTTTAAAAAGCTGTAGTTAATATTATTATACATAAACTCAAGATTCAGGGTAGATGTGTTGTAGTTTTTACATGCACTCTTAAAAAAAAAAAAAAAACCTTTACCAAAATGATAGTATTATTGCAAATGTGATCTGCAATCGATGTGAGCTCTTTTACACAAAGGGGCTATGGGTCAGTCCATCCTGCAGGCAGGAAGACCCAGAGGCGCCGTGGCTGGGTTCCTGGGCTCTCACACAGCCTCTTTGGTCAAAGCATCTCTGTATCATTCAGTAATCTGAGCATTAACAGGACCTGGTACTAAGGAGTCGTTTCTTTTGTTTCCTGCAGTCACCACCATTCACTGCCACACTATTTAGCAATAATGGATTTTCTTAATAGAGAAAACTAAAGCTAAATTTATCTGTAAACTGTTGCCCAAAGTGTGTTGAAAAAGGAGAGCTTAAATGAGGTAACAGAAAGCAATAAATATCCTTTTTATAGCTCAGTGTCCTGGAAATAAAAATCTTTAGACATCAGTATTTCTTAAATGGCATTCACCCAAAGCAGCACTAAGTCTGCTACATGAAAGTCACGCTTCTTGCAACCAGTATACAATTCATGATGTCAAGAAATTAAATGTTCATTCTTAGAAAACTAAGTTTTTCTGCATCTTAATCTTTATTTGTCTTGGTAAAGGATCTTGAAGGGTTTGTGTTTTTTATCTAACTAGACACTACATTTGTCATGCAGTTACCAAATTATAATTATGAAAATCTGAGAACTGAGATAAATGAGTGTGAAGAAAATTTCAAACTTGAGAATTTCATTCCAATTACTTATCCCATATTAGTAGTTGAGATAGGCTAAATGTTTTCTAAAAGAAAACAGAAAATGTGTTACAACTGGAAGCTTCTTTTGAACCAGCATATATAGAAATGAAGTTAAAAGCACGGTGGTCTCCTAGACAGGGATAAATGGAGGAAGTTTAAGTAGAGGAAAAAATAGCACAGTAAGTTTCCTCTACAGTTATGTTTATATTTCAGCCTTTAACGAGAACGGTCACCATGTGAAGGATCAGAACAGACTAAAACAGTATTTTCCATGTGCGAAAACTGTTTTTCATTGCAGAGCTGTCTTCCTAGAATCTATCCTTGTATCACTTGTACTTGTAGAAGGAGTTCATTTTTTAATCACTTTGGGGAATTTTTAAACTAAGAGACATTACAACATTAGTCACATCTCTAACATTTGCCAATGCCTTCTCGGGCTCCTTGATCATGTCCGTTACCTGCCACCATCCATGTGACCACCTTAAAATCTCTTTTCTGTTTGTGTCCCTGGCATCAGGGTTGAGATATTTATAGTCTAGGCTGAAAATATCCCCAGGAAGCAAACTTAATAGATAGTATTTTTATATTTGGAAACATACTGCTACCCTGAACAGGGGTGGACATTGATATATGCTCCATAAATACTTGATTCTAATTACTGTTACTCACATAAAAATGGAAAAGCACTCCATGTACTCATGAACTCTGCCTCCTGAATCAAGGCATGGTGCCCACAGTCGAGGATCTGCTTACCTTATTGGATAATCCTGCTAAGTGTAGCATGGCAAGATACTGCTGAACCTCCTCCAAGTGGGCAGAAGCCGAGCAGTTTTCCTAGGAAGCATCCTAAGCATTTGGAACCTGAAGTAGTTGTATATCCATTGCTCATTTCTCCATTCAGAAATTAGGCACTGAGCATTCCAGACACAAAAGCAGATTCTGAGCTCATAGAGGCAGTGGAGGGATCTGCCCGAGGCATTTTCCTCCAGGAGTCACCACCAAGGCACATGTCAGACATGGTTAAGGAAAGAAATAGCATGGACTGTAGCCATCCAGGGACTGGACAAGCCAGACAGCGTATAGCTTCACTGCTGAGATTCTAGGGCCGCACTTCCTTCACACTGGTGGCTCCATGGGCTTTTGATTAGTAAATTCAGAAGATTAAAGGGAGCCAGAGAAAACACAGAGCAAGAGGAGAAACTTCTGAAGAATATGATTGCCCACTGGTCCTTCATTATGGGTCATCCACTTGTTAACTCAATTATCTATTTAACAAACTATGTGACAAATACTCCTTTGCATTTACATACTAATAAATTAGAGGGACATGTTCTCTCTCATGGTGAAATCAGGTAAAATGACAAAAACAAGATCCTTAAAAATAGCAAATTTTTGTATATATTGTATATCTCTGTCTCTGTCTCTGTCTCTGTCTCTGTCCTTGTGTCTGTGTCTGTGCCTGTATCTCTGTCTGTGCCTCTGTCTGTATCTGTGTCTATCCCTAACTCTGTCTCTGCCCCGTCTCTTTCTCTGTCTCTGTTATTTAATCTTTGCAGTGTTAGAGTACCGGTGATGGAAACCAGAGGCTCTCCATCATTAAGTTACATCCCCAGACCTTTGTGTTTTTATTTTTTTAATATATGAGAGAAGGTCCCAGTAAATTGCCCAGGCCAGACTCAAAATTGTCACCCTTCTACCCGGGCCTCTGTAAGTATTGAAATCATATGCCTGTGCCACTGTATCTGGTTAGTCAGTGCAGTGTGATGTTACTAACCCTATATTGTGATGAAGAAATCAAATGAGAGTTACATGTTCTAGCTTGAAAGCAAAATGAGGGAAAAGGTTCATTTAAGCTTTACATTGAGCATGCCTACAGCAACGGGCATAGGGCTGGGCACATGGGAAATGTATTCAAATGTCTGCTGAAGAAAGCCAGTAATAACAGAAGGGGGCTGTGGTAGAGAGATGGTCTATGCATCTGTGGAATCCTGTGTAGCATTCTCCTCTTTCTGCTGTAACAGAGTACCACAGAGTTAGTGGCTTAACTAAAACAACATAATCTTACTATCTTTCAGTTGTGTAGTTTGGGTCATCCACTCCTCACTCAGCTAAGATGGTGTTATCAGCAAGGCTGCATTCCTCCCGGATGCTACAGGGGAGAACCTGTTCTGTGTCCTCCTCAGCCTCCCGGAGGCCACAGTCCTTGGCCCCTGCCTCTCAGTCTCCTTGAAGGATGCGACATCCTTTCCATGCCGCCGCCTCTCCAGTCCCCTCTTCCGAGGCCCTTGCTTCCTCTGCCATGCTTCAGGACTCTCAAGTCTGAATGTGTCCCTCTGCCCTACACCCAGGCATTCACATGCTCTGCCTGTAGACACCTTTGGGAGGCCATTATTCTGCCTTCTATATGTTTGTGTGAGCAGTGATACAAGAAGCTAAGACCTAAAAGACAGAAGAAGCCGGTCGTGTAAGGTATGTGTGGTTTGTGTATATATGAGTGCGTTTGTGTGTGTGTACACACACATCGCGTGGGGAGCCACAGACGGAGCACTGAGGAGGAGACATAACCTTGTGTTGTAGCGTGAGGAGGAATCTGGTTTTGTTCTGTTTACCCTTGAAAGTGATTAGTTTTCAGCAAGAGAACGCTCTCATTTATACCGTAAGTTCATCCTCAGAGACGGCTGTAAGAAAAGGGATAGATCAAACAAAAAAGCAACTTTTTTGTTTTTGTGTCCCTGCAGAAAGCTAGAAATGAGGCCATAAGAGTTCCTGAGGGAGGAGAGTCGGAAGCAGACCTTGGGTCGAGGGGCTGAGGTTCATTCCCCAGCTCAGCTCCGGGAAGCGAGGGCTTGGTGGGGAGGAACGGATGGAAGGAGCCTCTCCCAGACTTGCAGGCAAGCTAAGGAGATCTTGAGAGCAGGACTTGGTGCTGTGTCTGCCTTGGGTTTCTAGGTGTCACAGGAGCTGAGTGAGCAATTTGGAAGTGAGAGTGAGGAAGACTTCAGGTTCTGAGAAGCCAATGACCATGTGGCTATCTACAGGTGACAAGTGCTTTCATGTTTTAGAGCCTATTAGTCCAAGACTTTAAGGACTGGCAGGTTTTAAATGACAATATGGACATAGAACATTCCATTTTAAGAACTTCTTTTTAAATAGCAAGAAGGGAGCACATGTTGTTCTATTTTATTAATATCCCTGAAACCTTATTGTCAGGGAAAAGGTAGAGAGATGCCATCATTTTCTGATAATAGGAGAGTATCTTGGGGAAGTGGAAGTGGTATCTTTGGTGAGTTCTGACTTGCTTTGAGTAGCTCCAGGCTGGTAGGAATACACAGTCAATACTAGAGCTGTCTGGCACCTGTATTTGTTTAATAAGTTTTAATCGTCACCATCTTTGTCCTGCATTATTCATTAAAATGCCTGAGGGTAGAGCAGTTTAGCAGTGAGGGAGTGCATATGGGGCTCTGTGCTGGGCTGTGACGTGAAGGGATTACTGCAGAGACCGAGGAGGAAGCAGTGCTGCCAATGCTTTTGTTATTAAGTCATCCAAACCTATTTGCCATTCCAAGCCTGGCCTGGAATGGGTGGCTTGGCCAAATCTTAGCTGCACACAGATGCTCAGTTGGAAGCTGATTAAAAATGAACCTCTGTACCACTTTTGTGATTATATGCTTTGATAAGTTATTTGTTAATTATCTTCCCTGGATAACATATTGAACTCTGTATTGAAATTTATTGCTATAAAAAGAGTTGTTTTGTATTTGTCAAAAGGGAGGTCATAGTGCAGGGCAATTTCTTGTGCTAGGATTTTAGTACAGCATTATTAAAAACAAAACAAAGTTGGCTGAGTGCACGTTTCACATGTTTGGTGTCAAGCGATGAAATGGCATGTCAGTAGGAGGACCTGGAACTCTGCCTCCTCCTTCCTGCAAGTTCTTGCCCTCATGTGCTACCAGTGCGACTGGGCTGTGTGTAACAGGGGAGTGACAACACCCAGTTCCATTGAGCCTTCCCGGCTTCACTCCAAACACTTAGCATCCTAAGAGGAAACCAAGCTGCAGATGGAAATGTGAGGACTATCATGAGAGGTGGGTGCATTGCTGGCCCCAATAGACAGAGTGGAAAGTGTTTCGGGAGAATGAGGAGAGCGCTTCCCTAGTTGTAGAGCAGAGTCGAGGTCTGCAGATGGAGGGGAGAGAGCTTAGAAAGGACTGAGTCTCTTTCTACTGAGCCTGCAGGGATTTCCATGAGTAAGAAGGGTGAAAGGCACCGTGGACCTCAGCGCAGGGTTTATAGGACCGTGGGCTATGATTTCCATGGTGGACACATTTTCCTTCTTTTCTTTTTAACTCTTCTCCATCCTTTTCCACTTCTTTCAATATTTTTTGATCCTTACTTTTACAAAAGCAAGAAGGAACAGAAAGACATAATTACCTGTGAACTATATATGGAAGAAAACAAGAAGGAAGTCACTGTATCAGTCGTGCATAGAAGTAGAGACAATTCATTGTGGCTGAGTAATGAACTGCATTGGGATTTTCTAATGGAGAAATAAATAGCAGATGAGTCATGATTGCTAAGGAGGAGATTCCACTCAAGACAGTTTCTGCATAAATCTAAAAACAATCATTTGAGTTACAGTGCCCACTGGGAATATTAACTCAATCACATTCTTAGAAATGTCTCTCAGTAAACTAGCATCAAGGTATCTGATAGACTTCTTCCATTCATCAAAAATAACCCATGTTTGACTTTTGGGCCCTGTTTTGGTACTATGCTTATGACGAACAAGCTATTGAGGGGTCCCTGGCTACCCTGAAGGAGGACCTGCAATGGCAGGGACTTCAAAGGGTCACTTCTCCCTGAACTTTCATCCTAGGCAGCAGGATTTCACCTTATCACCTTATTAATAGCTCATGAAATCAGAATTAATTATCACTGGAATTAGGAATGCCCTTCAGCCATTACAACATCTTAAAAGATATAGGAACATCTCTGGTGTGATTATAGACTAAATCTTAGAGAGATTACAGATCGTGACACAAAATATGTATGTATAGGAGTACCAAGAAAGCAATTACCTATTGCCACTTTCACTGGAGAGATATTTTTATTTGAAACCTATGATACAAAGTACTTCAAGAATATAGCTTCCCCCCCCCAGAGTGTTATCTCTTTTGTCAGCATTGTATTGATTAAAGAAATAATAATTGACTTTAAATGTGTAAGAATGTATTAAAGAAACACAAAATGAGGTGGGTCATGGGGAGGAGAAAAAGAGACAAGCCCTTCCTGTGAGTTAGCACCATGCACAGTCCATGGGGAGGGAGCTGGATGCCAGCCCCTTCCTGTGAGTCAGTGCCCTTTTCAGGTTGTGGGGAGGAGAACCAGACACTAGCTCCTTCCTATGAGTTGGCACCATTCATGGGACATGAGAAAGAGAACCAGATGCTAGCCCCTTCCTGTGAGTGGGTGCCATTCATGGGCAAAGGGGAGGAGACAAGATATCAGCTTCTTCTAGAGCATGGGCTGGGAGACAAGAAGAATCAAGGTTCCCACCCCTGCCCCTAGAAGCAACTGGCTGATCTGGAGAAACACATGCTGAGATGATAGCTATTGATGTAAAATATAATTTAATGCTTATAGTGTTTAGTGTTTCACTGACTTTTTAGGCCTAAAGCTGGTAGTCTGATCATCTGTTTAGAGGATAATAATATGCAATATAGCATCTATAGGAGATCTCCTTCTGAAGATGGTAACCATTGTCAATTCTCTGTTATCTTGTTTTAAAGTCCTGTATCATTTTCATTGTTTTGTTTTGTTTGATTTTATTCTGTTTTGTCTTGTTTGATTTGATTACATCTGATGGCAAGGGCAGCTATTGAGATACATTATGGTAATCATTTTGGGTTTACTATTATCTTATATTGAAGTCTTGTATTATGTTAATTTTTAATTGGTTCTATTCTGCTCTGCTTTGTTTGATTTTACTATGTCTGATGGTATGGGCAGCTATTTTGAAGACAATAAGAGACATTATGGTAGCCACTGTTGATTTCCTATTATCTTGTTTTGAAAGCCCGTATCACTTACACTGTTTTGTTTTGATTGTCTTTATTCTATTTTATTTTGCTTGGTTTTATTCTCCTTAAAATATAAAGATTATTAAAAGAGAATCACAAAATAATAAATGAGCTTCTGGGAAATAGTTATAACAGTGTATAGGAGTACAAACTGGAAATTGTATTTGTATTATGTCTAAAAGAGTATTAGTCAGTCAGTAGCACTGATTGACTATCTGCTCTATGCTAGTACTGATTATATTCCTAGGGGTAGGGGGAGCATCAGTGAAAAGATATGACTTTGAGGACATAGAAGTTTGAGGCAGATTTATCAAGGAACAATCACAGTATATGAGGTGTGATCAAAAAATATAGTAAGGTGCTGGGGATTTAGCTCAGTGGACCAAGCACCTTCCTGGCAAGCACAAGGTAGTGAGTTCAATCCCTGGTACCAAAAAGAAAAAAAGAAAAAGAAAAATACACTGCATGTTTAATTTTTAAAAATAAATTACTGCAGCAAAAGACACATCATCATCAATTCCCCTCAAAATATTTCCCCTTGCTTTTAACACACATCTCATTTTTTTTGCTACTTTTTGAAGCAATTCTGGAAGTCCTCTTTTGTGAGCATCTTTAGTTCTGCTGTTGAGGCTGCATCAATTTCTGAACTGATTAAAAATACTTTCATGTTATTTTGACTGTGGGAGAGAATCTGCAGTTGCATGGTACTGGATCTGGTAAGGAAGGTTGATAAGGACATATGACAATATTTTTGTGAGTGTCCTTCTTTTGAATGGCACTTGACAATAGCATTCACTGTGTTTTGGATTTTACCTTGTAAAGACACCAAAGAGGAATTCCAGAACTGCTTCTAACTGTGGACTAATGTTTGAAGCAAGGAAGTATATTGTGAGGGGATTAAGGGCAACATGTCTTTGACTGTAAGCAATTATTTTAAATTTAAATATTCACTATATATTTTGATCTTTCCTTATACTGTGACATAAAATCATGAAAGAGCTTCCAGGGCATCTTCAAAGAGAAGTACTGGACCCAGACTGAGAAATTTAGGAAAGGCTTTTCAGAATAAATAATAACAGATCCAAAAGTTTAATAAAAGACATTTGCTGATCATTAGAAGAAATTGTGAGCAGAAGTCCCAGCTTCTGGAAAGAGCAAGGAATATTCAGAAACCAAGAACAATGTGCTGATCGTCAAGAACGAAAGTGTTAACAAATGTTAGCAAGGCTACATTGTCAGTGGGAGTGTACACTGGTACGATCATTGTGGAAATGTGCATGGGCATTCCTCAGAAGACCAAGAGTAGAAATTCCATTTGACCCAGTTATTCTCCTTCTATGTATCTTCTTGAGAAATTGGACATCATGTTGTAGGTCTACATGTCAACCACACGTTCATAGCAGCACAGCTCATAACAGCTTAGCCTTGAAAGTGATCTATATGTCCATCAACAGATGAATGAAGAAAATGTGGTATATAAATGGAGTACTACTCTGCCATAAAAGGCCAATCTTGAGTCATTTGTAGGAAAATGTATGCCCATTGAGACCATAGTGGTAAGTGAAATAAAGCAGACACACAAGATTAAATGTTGCATAATTTCTCTTATGTGAGAAACCCAAAGAAAAAAATTAATTAAAGAGCAGATAAAAGAGAGATCATAGCAAACAAGAAGATGGGTCTTTTTCAAATGAACAAGAGATGGAGGGAGGAGGAACAAAAGGCATGGCAGTGGATAAGAAGAGAATTAAGATTGCTGTATATGTGTACCAACTCCCCATGAGGAATGTAATCATCATGTACTGCAAACGTTGACTAATAAAAATAAATGTTTCCAAAAAGCAATATAGAAAAACAGGACACTGCAGCAGAGGGATGACAGAGGCTGAACACTGTGGGTGGCTTGGTGAGACAGAGAGGACGGTGGCTTACATAACACAACGGGGCTCCGATTTCATCCTGAAGAGAAGATTTAAACAAAGCAATGATAAAACCCAATTTTCAAGTTAAAATGACCTTTCTGATGGCGTGAGAATGAATTGCAAGGACTTATGGAGTGTGAATTAGTTTCCTGTTACTACCATGATAAACTGCAAAACACAGTATGGGTTACATGAACCCCAGCTCCATCCGCTCCCGGTTCTGGAGGCCTGGAACCTCACAGTCAGCTGTATCAGAATACTTTCCATCCAGAGGCCTGGGGTCTGGAGCAGAACTGGTTCCTGGCCTCTTCTAACTGGGAGAAGCAGTCTTCCATCCGTGGTGCATTTGCCCTTCCCCTTCACAGACCACAGGTTAAGGTCTTCAAATCTTTCTCATTCTTACCTGCATTTCTCTCTTGCAAGAACCTTTGCATCACATTAGGCCTATCTGAATAATCAGGATAATCTCATCTCCAAATTATTGAGTTAATCACATCCACAAAGTCTCTTTTGTCATAAAAGGTAACAAGTCCATAGGTTCTAGAGATCAGGTCAAGGAATCACTTAGGGGGGCGTCGTACTGTCTACCAGAGCATAGGAGAAGTCAAAATAGGGGTATTATTTAGAAGACTACTTTTTTAATCCAGGTTATGGATTAAGACTTAAATGATAGAGACTTAAAATGAGGCCATAGCCAAGCACTTTCATTGCTAGATGTCTATACAAGAAAGTAAAAACACTTGTTACAAAAAAACCTGTACAAAAATGCTCATAGCTTCATTGCTCATAGCTCCAAACTCAAAAGTGTCTATCAGCAGGAGAATGGATAAACAGATTGTGATCTTTCCATGCAATGTTATTTAGTGCTATAAAGGAACAAATTCCTAATGCTAGCAGAATATGAACCTCAAAACCATGGGGAATGAAAGCAATCAGACAAAAGAAAATAAATGCTCCATGGTTTCACTTGTTAGAAGTTCTACAACAAGGAGAGCTAATTGTAGTAAGAAAGATGGGGACTGTGGCTAGTTATATCAAGCAGGAGCCTGACAGTGATTACTTGGAAAGGGCACAAAGAGACCTCATACAATGATAGCAGTATTATGTGTCTCATCTTGTACAGCTTCTACAAGGATTCGCATCTACCAACCTCACCAAGAAAACCCTTAGACCCAAGTATCTTATTGCTCAGGAGCTAAGTGTGCTGAAAAAGTAAGGTAACAGCTATGTGAATGAAAAGGAAGAGAAGCACCAAGAGATTCTCAGAACCTAAAAGTGATAGCAGGATAGAATAAAGAACCCAGAAATAGATCAAACCCATGTGTCTGCAGCCATCTGATTCCTTACAAAGATGCCCAAAACATGTGTTAGACAAAAGTCTTCGACAGATGCTGCAGGGAAAGCTGATACTCACATGCAGAAGATGAAAACTCAAAATGAATCAAAGAAGACCTGAGAGATAGACCTGAAACTTTGAAACTACAAGAGAAAACATAGGGGAAACACTTTAGAATGTTGGTACAGACAAAGATTTCCTAAATAGGGCTCAAAAGTTCAAGAACCAAAAATAAGAACTGAAAAACGGAAGTTCATCAAATTAAAGTTTCTACACAGCAAAGGAAACAGTCAACAGAGTAAAAAGACAATTTACAGTTTGTTAGGCAATCTGACAGAGAAGTACCATAAAGACATATGAAGAAATCAAAAACCTGAAGAACACAAGAACAAGTAGTACATTAAAAAGTAAGCAACAGATTTGGTTGGATACTTTTAAAAAGAAAAATACAGATAGCCAATAAGTATATGGAAAAATGTTCAATATCGTTAGGCGCCAAGGAAACGCAAACTACACTGGAGTTTCATGTCACCCCAGTTAAAATGTCAACTATCAAAAAAGAAAAAAAAAGCCTGTGAGGATGTGGAGAAAAAAAGAACCAATATACATTGTCGATGGATATTCCAATTAGTACAGCCACTGTGGAAAACAGTATGAAGATTTCTCAAAAAACCCAAAATAGACTTACTGCATAATCCATCTTATTCCTGGGTATACACCTGAAGGACATGAAGTCAAGATGTGCAAGAGACACCTCCATACTCATGTTTCTTGTCGCACTCTTAATAAGAGCCCAGCAAGAGAATCCCCTGAAGTGCACATCAGCAGATGAACAGATAAAGAAAACGTGGTACAAAGACACTCGCAAGTATTATTAGGCCATAAAGAAGAATGGGATGATGTCATCGGTGGGAAAGTGAACGGAGCTGGGGATGTCAACTCAAGGAAAGAAGCCAGGCATAGAACAAACAAGTTTTCTCTCACACGTAAAGAACAAAAAATCCTTGAAGGTAGAAGACAAACTGTTAAGGTAAAGGAAGGGGGCGTGGGAGGGGAGAGACACAAGAGAAGGGCAAAACGAAAGTCAGCAGGAGGAGATATGAGCAAGGCATGATGTATGCACCAACAGACTTTCCCAGTGAAACCCGCTGATTCGTATGATCAGTGTGTGCCAACAATTATAAAAATGTCATGGTAAACATACAATAAATTCTACAGTTGTTTGTGCGCAAGTGCTAGGAGTAGAATAAGGAGCAAAAGAAATGGACAGAGAAATCCATTTCCAAACTACATTCAGAAAACAAAAGCAAACTCGAGATTTTAGGCACAGATTTCAATATGGACTAATGATTTATAAAATGATAAAAATAATAAACATTTAAGAACTTACTTTTTTACTTTTTGCACTTTGGTGCAAAGGATTAAGTGTTAGTTATTAACCTCAGAGCAGTGACTAAGTCTGAATCTCTGGTGTGAAAAACAGGGCTGATAGGGATTCAAACTTACTTGTTAAGTGGAAAAAACACGTAATCCACGCTAACTGCACTGTATTCCGGGGCAGTGCAAGAGGCACATAAATTAAGCTCTGTGTGTGTGTGTGTGTGTGTGTGTGTGTGTGTGTGTGTGTGTGACACAGACAGAATGCTTTGTTGTGCCTTCCAGGGCTCCCACCTGCTCATCAGCATGGCCATCAATGCATTCCGACTGGTTTGAGTAATAGTAGCCTTCAGTTAAACTGTAGGCTGTTTTCAAAGATGCTGTTATACCCAGGACCATCTCTTTAAAAAACAATTAGGTTGCTTTAGAGAACCTGGACAGTACTTGTTGGGGTTTACTCACAGTGGAAAGCCCCGCTGAATGCCACTGAGACCTTCGCTGGCTGTGGGAACTGTGGGGCTCCGTCGCTGCCCTCACCTCGCCCAGCTTCCCCGGGCTGCTTCCTCCCTGACTGTGGTGTCACTGATCTTGTCCAGTCCTGCATACCGGTTCCTCTTGCAGCTCTTGTCCAGGTCTGCTGATGGACTGTGATGGGCACAGTGACCCCTCCGCCAAGCCTCAGCCTCACCCATCCCATTGTCCCAAGCTTTCATTTTTAGTTAGTTCAGTCTCAGAGAAACCGTGCAACCACTGTCCATGGAACTCGAGTTTGTCTACAGGCTTCGGTACGCAAATGACTTGCCCTCTCTTGTTTATTAGTTCGTGTTTGCGGTACACAATGGTTACATTCCTTTTGTGGACCTGGCACAGGGACACAACACATCGTAAGTCCTTTTTCTATTTCCTCTCACTATCTGTTGATCCCCCTCCCATTCTAGAAAGAGCTGTCTCCACTTCCTGTTATCTTTTAATTTGCTCTTTGTTTATACTTTGGGTTTCTCAGAGAAACCGTGCAATATTTCAGCTTGTGTGTCTGATTGGTTTTGCCTGACTTTGTGGTGTCATGGTGCATCTCCCAGAAAGAATGCCATCATCAAGAAATCAAATAACAAACACTGGCAAGGCTGTGGCAGAAAAGGAATTGCACTGACCTTCTGATCACATAACATGGTCCTTTTTCTCCTTACTTTTTATACCACCTGCAGAATTTTTTTTTTTGAGAAAACATAGTAAAAAATTTTACTTTTCTCCTGACTTATTTCTCCTCAACTTAGAGATCTTGGTTTCTGCACTGCTTACATTTTATAACCTGTGTAACTACTAGCTCTTTATTTATGATCTAACTTGTTTACTATTTTAATTAGGACAGTTTTATATATATCTGTACCCTAAGGCAACTCAAAGCAAGTGGCATAATTTCTGAGCCTCTGCAGAATAAACACGGAGTTGTTTTCAGCCAGGCTAATAAAAAGCACCAACTTTCCCTGACCCCTGAGCCCTAGTTGAAGCTGGGCGCCTCATCACAGCCCTGTGGGATCTCTGGTGACACACTGGCATCTGGGAGCTTTGTGTGATTTTGCTGAATTGGGTGGAAGGTCTAAGTTCAGTTTTATTTCTAGTCAAGTTGGGATGTGGAAACGGATTTAGATGGAACAATTTGAAATATAAGCTTTTCCTTTCTGGAATGTTCTAGTGTTTCCATGAGGAGCCATGATTTCTACATCAGTGTTTTCAGAAAACAGCTTGCGACAGGAAGAACCACAGTTGTGATGAATTTACCATTGTGAATTGGAGGGAGTATTCTGATTGTGGTATCAGCCGGAGAGTAAATGGCTTTGAGAAATCAAAAAGGGCATTTCCTTGACGTCTTGCTTAACATTTTTACTGGTGGATGTGGTTGGAATGGATGAGACATTGGGAGGCTTTTTATTTCTCTTCATTTTACTAAAATTTACTTCATTTACTAAAACGTAATGCTTTAGGAAGATAACAAATGACCTGGAAGTTAAAATGCATTCTTTTGGATGTAAAGACATGTGACCTCGAGGCTCCATTTCACTGAGGATAAAGCCTGAGAAGTCAGCAGCTGCCCCTCCAGAACCAGCTCTTCTTTGAGCTCTGCAGAGGACACCTGTTGGTGGCCATTGGTGCCCGAGTGGTGGTGTGTGACTCTGCAAGTTTCTTTATTTGTCTACTTGTCTTCATTTGTCTTTTAAAATGAAATTGATGATGACAGTAACGTCTGACCCAAGGCTTTGATGGGAAGATTAAACAGGATGAGACCTATAAAATACTTGGAGCCAACCACTATACTGTGTATGATACATGCCAAATAAATATTGCCTAGCTGTACCATATCACTAGATTTATCTATGTATGAATCTTCACCTCCGACTTCAAATTTAATTTTCTTTAATTCTAGGGCATTATTTTGTTACTCGGGACTTTTGTGTCTGCAAATTATAGAAAATCCAAATGAAACTTTCCAAAACTCAAAAAGGAAATTATGAGCTGGCAGCTAAAAGAAAAAGCTAAGAATAAATTGCCTCAGCCCTTGATCCTGGGGCTCTAATAATGCGATTAGAATATGATTTCTCCCGGAAGTCTGACTCTGTGTTCTGATGCATTGGTTATGCAGGCTTTTGTTCTCAGTCCACTTCACGAGCTTTAGGTTCTTAATCCTAAATTCGAAGTTAGTGGAAATACACTAGGTGGTCAGAAGGTGTGGCTTCTTTCTCTTCCCTCTTGTCTTTCCACTCTGTAACGCTCTCTCTTATCCTTGCAGGTAGGTGCTCCAGTGGATTTTCCTCTCAGCCTCCCCTTTTCTAGAGACATCAGTCTGTTCTCTCTGTCTTCCTGGCCACCCTTCTCCATAACTCTTCCTCTCCTACAGCCCAGGATGCGTCCTCCCCATCAGCTGCACGCTTCGTCTCTTCACTCAGATTCTTTTCAGGGGTGCACTGTCTACGTTATCACTTTTAAAATAATCACCATCCAACCCTCGACAGTCCTACCTTTCACCTAGTGTAGCATTTAAAATAATTACGATATGCCGTATATTAACTAGTGTTTATTTCTTACTAGTCTTTGAAATTCTGTATTATTTCTATCCTTTTTTGTTTTGCTTTTTAAAATAAAATAAAAATCAATCTAATATTTCATTTTATAATTAAAAATGTCTTCCATTTATAAAAGTAAGTCATATTCTCTATGAAAAATTTGAAAAACATAAGACAGAAAAGTACAAAGAAGAAAGGAAAATTTCAATAGTTCCATGAGTCAGAGGCATTGGTGCTGCCTCAGTGTATTTTCTCGTCCTTCCTTCCTTCCCTCCTTCTTTCCTGCTCCGGTTCCCCCTTCTCCTCCCTTCCATCTCATCTCTCTCCTGGACCTTCCTCTCTTGCTAACCTGCAGACACTGAGGTGCTCCCTGCTCAGTTGTTGGATATCTTACACCCACTTTCAAGGTGAGCTCATTCAGCCCGTGGCTTTGAACCCCACCAATATGGTGGCAAGTCTACTTAAACCCCTCCCGTGAATTTCACACTCAAACACGCCAGAAATATTTGGCATTTCTGCTTGTATATCTAGCTGGCCTGCCAAAAAAGAACTGTCCTGTTTTTATGTTTTGCTCTTCCTGCGTCTGCCTCAATGAAATCTCCAGATACACCAAAACCCTTGGTGTCTTCCTTCCCACAATGTGTGTTCCACACTGTGTCAAGGCGTCAGCGCAGATTTCTCCACCTGCCCAGCTCTTCCGGATCTGACCCTTTCTGACCGCTGCCTGCCACTGCACTCCTCAAAGCCATTATTTTTTTGCCTAGATTACTACAGGCTCTCTGCCATGCTCCTCCTTGGCAATATGAGTATTTTTTTAAAAAATGTTAATGCTTCTTTTGCTGCTTGAAGCTCCCTAGAACTTCCCCCTTCACATAAAGTAAAATCCCAAATTCTTGTTGCTGCCTAAAAACCTCTGGCCCTGAGTGACCCGAATGCCCTTGCTAGGCGTCTTTCTGATCTTAGGATCACTTCTGTTTCCTTTTCTTCCCCCAGGAGGAAATGCCTCTGCCCTCGTGTCTCTGTATCAGCAGCCTCTGGAGGATCAGTGAACCTGGGGTCACTAGGAGGACCAGTGAACCCAGGGTTCTGCTCAGCTTTTGAGGCCTTGGCTCCCTGGGACCAATTCACTGAATGCGACCATCTTCCCTCGTCCCACTTTTGGGTTTTACCTCCCCCAGCCCATGCTCCCTCAGGCACTCGTTGGCCCCACTCTTTCCTCTGGAGTGATGTCTGCCTACTCAGTCCTTAATAATTCTCTTTCCCCTTTATTGTGTGTGTGTGTGTGTGTGTGTGTGTGTGTGTGCATATGTGTGCACTGCTGGAGATTAAACCCAAGATTCTACACATGCCAGGAGAGCACAAAGCTGTGAGCTTCCCCTGCAGTGACCTACCCTTTCACACAGCATATTCTGATCATTGCTGTGCGATCAAGCAGTGTGGTTTTTAGAGTAGAGTTAGCAAAATCCTCTCGGTGTGGGTCTGGCACACCTCCGGAGGGACTGCGGCAGCTAACACTGCTTTCAGACACGCTTAGGAGTCAGGAGTCTACACGGCACGCTGCTCGCTTTCTCTCCCTTGCTCGGGCTTGGCGTGGTGGCTGACGTTGGCTCACTTTGGTGCCTAAGCCGCAGGTATAGACTGTGCTGACCGAGCTGCTGCTGTGCGCCAGCTGCCAGCGCCCAGGTCAGGGAGCCAATGTGTTCTTCTAGTTTCTGGATTCTGGGAGTGTGGAGGGGGAGGAAGGTGGGGCAGCACGGCCAAGCTGCAGCCCTTCACACCGTTACCGATGACAGTAATGTGCCGTGTGCTCGTAGATTTATGGGTTTTGTCTCCTTTACCATCTGTGCTTTGCTTTTGTAGCTCACTCTCTCTAAGCCCGAGTGTTGAATAACCACGTGTGTGGCACACATTTGTACAAGTCTAGTACCTGCATTCCTTCATTCCAACCATGCTTGGAGCACTAGTGCAGGTCGTGGAAGGCAGCAAGGAGCCAGGAAGATGTAGGCCTCGGCCCCATGGACCTCATCTTCCGGTGGGTGAGAGGGCGCAAAGCAAAGCAGTCACAGCTCAGCTTGGCGCTAGGTAGTAACAGCTGTGAAGTCAATTAAGCAAAATGAGGAAGTAGACATTTCCATATCCTGAGACAATTATTTCTGCCTTCTTTTGACTCTAAAACCGGCGTTTCTCCTCCAGTTGAGATCAGCAAAAGCATTCAACCCTGAAAAGATTTATATATATATATATATATATATATATATATATATATATATATAGAGAGAGAGAGAGAGAGAGAGAGAGAGAGAGAAAGAGAGACAGACAGACAGAGAGTGCTTTACCTGAAACTGTTAAATTTGTTTCACATTTGCTGCCATTCGATGTACTGAAGTCATGGGGAACAGGCAATCACATTCTTTGGGGCATCATTTCCCACATCCAAGTAACCCAGACTGAAGTGTGTCAGTGTAGAGTTGGAAGTGTGATCCAGTCTTCCTATCATTCTTTCTACAAAGGTGAAAGTGAATTTGAAAGAAACAAGCAAGAGTCAAAGCACGGTCGTCGATCTGGGCGTGGGACGCCTTGGGTTGCCAGAGGGTAGCAGAGATTCAGGTTGGCAACTGGGAGAGAAGGAAAGGGCCCCTTTCCCCTCCTCCATGAGCCCAGGTCCCTGGGGAGGCCAGCTTCGCCCTTCCCCCAGAGCCCCTCCCCCAGAGCCCCTCAGCAGTCCGACTCCTCCACGGACAGAGAGCCCGAGGTGCTGTGGGGTGAGAGGAGGTGGAGAGGCCACCCAAAGGCAGAACATCAGACAGCTAAAAACAGACTCCGGGATGCTGTCTACAGCCACGTCTTTTATAAAACAGGAAGTGGAGCACGAAAAACACTGGGGTCGCAGTTTTCTTCAGTTTGTAATCTCTCTGTACTTATGCATTATGAAAGTGAAATCATTCTGTAACAAGTCACTTACAGGGAACTCCTCATGTAATTATTGATATTTTTTTTCTAAAACTGTCAGGATTTCTAGCCTCAGCATTGTCAACTTGGGCCCATTTATTGCAATAAATGGGAGAGAGAAAAAAATAAATGGGAGATGCCACTATTGATGCTCACAATTTGGTGACAGCAAAGAAAAATGAAGTTTAATTTTAACTATGTTGCATAATAAAAGAGGACACATAAAGATATACAGACTCATAAATATTTAACTCAGTGTTTTGATGTCTTAAGGAAAAATTTTACAGATAAATTAATTTGACTATCTAATATAAGAACTAAAAAACAGAACATAGCTATTTTAATCCTCTACCAGGAAGGAAGACGTTAAAAAGAACAGTTCCTCAAACACACTGAGTGCTTTTCTCCTTAATAAGCAGGACTTTTTTGACTCATGGCAAGGCATGGTGGTACCAGGAGGGTTGGGCACTGCATTGCAGGATTTATAACCTCACTGCCCTTCTTACCAACTACAGAACCAGAGTCAAGTTTTCTAACTTCACTGTCTTCACTTATTTTCATCTGCAGAGTGGACATGTATAGGTATTGTAAGTACCTATACAGTACCTATCACAGGCATTGTAATACAGTTGTTTTAGACAAAAGAGAGAGAGAGAACTGCTAAATAAAGTTCCTGCTGTGGTGATTGGACTATTCAGTCGAGTTATTTTGGCTCACGGTTCTGGAGGTCCAGGCCAGGTTTTGGGTCTTTGCTGAGGGCTCAAGTGGTGAAGGCTGGGGCACAGGCAAGAGTTCGTGGTCACAGGTGAAGCCAGAAAACACTCGTGGACCAATATGCCAGCCTTATAGACTGAAAGAAGGGCAAGTTTAACTTAGCAACAGTTACAGCCAAAGAGCAAAGATGTTTGGCATCAGAAACTCTCACTTCGTTACTTGCTAATTGTGTGTCTTTGGCAAATCGTTTAAACTTTTTGATCTTTACTTTATATTCTATTAAAGGAGGCAAAGACCAGCTGTGTACTGTAAAGAAATGTTCAGAAGATTAAGTAAGACTATGAATAGAATATGCATCAGAACCAGATAGATCTGGTTTCCAACCCTGATTTTGCCATTCAGGAATGTGGCCAGGTTATCTAATCTCTTCATGTCTAGGTGTTGCGATCTGAAAAATTGGATGAATGGTATCTGCTTTTTAAAGTATAGCATCAATAATGTGATAAACAAACCTAGGCCTAACTCTAGGGCACAAACTCTTCCTAGATGGTGATGGTTAGTATATTTATATAATTTTAAACATGCTCTATATGTAATTCTAGGGCCCCATCTATTTATAACTCTATCACTATCTAAAATGTAAACTTAAAATTGTAGGGCTATTCTAAAACGTGGCAAAAATCATAGCCTAAGACCTGGCCTATATTTTGTGTATAAATTGTCATAACATAAGACTTTGTTCCAAAGTTGAAATGTTAAAAACATAATTTATATACAATATCCACTTTCCTTAGCCTCAACAAATGGAAAGATCATGACAGATTTATTGCAGGCATGAGGTACTCCACAAATGCGCCCCAAACTATGATGGGACAGCATCCTGATAAGCTTGGTGCAGGTGAAGATGTCCATAAAAATGCATCTGATACTCTTAGTGTACTGAATACCACAGCCTAGCAACAGGGCCCTCTGGACAGTGTCATTTGCTTACCCTTGTGATCACGTGGCAGACTGGGCCACTGTCACTGCGCAGTGCTGGAGAAAGCTTCTTACCACAGACTAGCCTGGGAAAGAAATGGAGATCCAAAATTTGAAGGGTTTCTACTGAACATGTATAGCTTTTGCACCTTGTCAAAAAACATGAATAAAACCACCCTAAGCAAGGGTGTATTTGATAAAGGCGTTTGTATTTGCTAACGACTACCCAGGCATCTTTCTGTAAATTGAAACTGGCAAATGTAAGCAGAAGGACAGATTCAGCTGGCCATAGATGTTTCTCAAATTTTCTTGTTTTCCTTCTTAGCGGAGGCTTAGCTATGTACCCAGCTGCTCAGCTGCAGCCCCTGTGCTCCGACCTCCCAGTCAGCCTGCCATGGCGATGAGACCAACAGTGCACCTGCCAGCGGGCCACGAGCCGAAGCAAGTGAGCTGGGTACAGCTGTCTGCCTAGCTCTCTCGCTCTCACCTTTCTATGTGCTTCCTGGCAACGCCTATACCACCTGGGAACTTTCCCAGGTGTGTAAGGATCGAGGTGAGCTTTTGAGGCCCTTTTGGAAGTGGAACTGTCCCACATTCCTAGATCAGATGGACTGTTCTGTGCAAGAGTCCTGAACACCTCTGGCCTTTGAAATCGCTTTGTTCTGGAAGCTCAAGCTTTATCCTAACTAACATGCACTCCAAGTCAAAATATGGGCAGCAACTCTGGCCATTTTCTTCCTTTCATTTCTTTGAGAAGCATAACGCCTATCAAATAGAAACTTTCAAAGCAGAAAAGAATTATAATTCAGTATAACTCTATTAATGCAGTGGAAAATAAAGTTTCATTAAATTTTTTATCCAATAGCCTACAATTCCTTTATGTGAATACAAATATCCTACAGTTGCTGGACAAGACGTGGTGACTCCGGAAACATAGGGCCTTCTCATGATAAAACAGATGTTATTTTGCAAATGAGGAGGGAGGAGAGAAGAATTCGGTGTTGTGTACATGTGCCAACTCCTCTTGAGGCATGTGATCCCTATGTGCTCCAAGTGTGTACTAATAAAAATGAAAACTGAGGAAAAAAATTAATGTTACTATCATCATATATTATTTGGTCCAAAGTGGGTTTTAGCATCATTATTTTGGTAGTTTCAACGTCACATTGACTGAGGAGAATTTACAGTTACTAAACAGGCAAAGGATTTAAGAAGTTGCTTCCTTGAATGTTTTGCAGATCTGAACCTTCTCTTGGAAAAGATCATGACTCTTTTACCCCATAGCAGAAAACATTTGCTCAGTCAATGCTTTGAGAAAAAGTAATTGAACGAATGAGGCAGAAATGTTTTCCACACAATCGGTGACTGCTGCTTGCTTAGTGAAAAAAATTTGTGCTTTTTACCCTAAAAAGTTCTCATTTGCCACTTTCCCCCCAAACTATTGAAAAAATAAGCTTTATGTTTTTAAACGTGAGTTAGGAGTAGACAGAAACGAACATAGAAAAGTACATAGGATGACATACGCCCGTGATTCCAGATAAGGGTCCAGATCCTGGGATCTTAGTCTCCTCAGGTCAGCAGCCAGCATCTGTCTTCCTGCCCCAATCAGCGGTGTGATGTTTTTGACACCAGTGGAAGTCACTGAGGAACATACCTGTGAAGGAAAGGAAATAGGAGGTCTGAGATTCTGTCTTCGACATGAGGCTGCATCTCAAAGAGCTGCCTCTGGCTCGCTCTGAACAATTCATCACGCAAGCAGCAGCACCGTGGAGGGAAAGGAATTTTTCAACCAGTCCACTGACCTTGTCCTTTCTGCCTCCTTACGGCCAGCTGCGCTGTGAGCCCCAGGACCCCAGCTGGACGTAGGCTTGACTGCTACAGGTCCTGGCTGCAGCGAGGGTAAGAGGCCAACCCTGGGAGAACGTCTCAGCCAGGGAGGGGCTGCCTGTCCTCTCCGGAGCCACGGCCCTTCAATGGTGGCCTGAGACCAGCTTCCAGAGTGTGGTAGTTACAGCACAGTGATGCCTGTGATTCTCTTCCACAGCAATGGTTCGCTGTGAGAACCTGGAGTTAGAAATGTCCTCTTATATAACTGGTCTCCTATATAATTAATTCTATCATCCTCAAGGATCTGAGGAGATTGCAGCACCAAGTAGTGTTAAGGAAAATCTCTGTTTTTCACCATTTGGGGAGGAGTAGGCCCTGGCTGGGGCTTCAGCCAGAGGTGAAGTCAGAGCCTGATTCCATCTACCAGGGAGGCAGGGAAATGCATGGGACACAGAAACTCCATTTCTATCAGGCCTTGGAGTGCAATTTAATACGCCCGCATCCTCTCACTAACCCATACACATAGTTACTACGGCTGGTGGGCATGTTCACCTCCACACCTAGCTTCAAAAGCAGCATTTTCACTTTGGAATTTGTCACTGTGGAACTCAAAATGATCAAGGAAAATGTCCCTATAAACTGAGCTCCAAATGGGCTGCCATGGTGCACACCTAGAATCTCAGCCCTTGAGAGGCTGAGGCAGGATTGCTGCAAGTTCCAGGCCCGCCTAAACTACACAGTGAGTCCCTGCCTCAAGAGCACAGAATAAACCAGAGTGAGCTTGAATCATGAGTGAAGAAAAGATTATTTCACACAAAGAAGGTCAAATATCTAGTGGATGACCATGCACATGTGACAAAATCCATGCAACTATTAGACATTCTTTTTTTTTTTTTTTTTTAGTACCGGGGATCAAACTCACGACCTCGCACTTGCCAGGCAGGCACTTAAGCCACTGAGCTAAATCCCTGGCCCTATTAGACATTCTTGTGCTAAGAATTCAGTGCTGTTCTCCCAGGAAGTATTGAGGAGGGCAGCTTTCAAGCTAAGGATCCTAATTTGCTAGTGTTTCATAAGCACTTGGAGAAGAACCAGACTTCGTGTCTCCTTTGTGAAGCAGATTGCTACTTTGAAGCCCACTTAGGTTTGAAAACGAAATTGCATTTACACATCCCTATACCCACTCAAAGACTGTTTTGACAAAACTCATTTAAAGCCAAAACTTCTTGGATATATAGTTTTTAAAGTTTTAGTTTCATCAGTACATGTTTGCAGTGCATAATGATCACATCCACCATGGGATATTGTTACATGGAAGTAACACATCTTAACTATTTTGGGGGTCCTCTCCCCCTATATTATTGGCTTTTTATCCCATATCATTTCCAGTCAGCAGAGCAGACTCCAGCTTCACATTTGTTTCTTCTAAACAGCAGTTAAAATTTGGAGCTTCCGGAGACAAGGATGAAAGCCTGCTAGGGCTGGGCAGCCCGTGTCCAGCGTGGCTTGGGGCTCAGCAGCTGGCAGGATTTGGACACACTCCTCAGTCTGCTGTTTCTCAATGCGGTGACACTTTTAGAAACATCCGGAAGCGCAAAACACGATACCCTGGCTCTCCTCCTCTCCCAAGCTCGGGTTTAAACAGACTGACCCGGGTCTCAGCTTTCATAGTTTTAAAAATTTTCCCTTGGTGATTTTAAAGGGCATCTAGAGGTGATAGAACTTGCAATGTTTGATATCCCCATTTGTAAAAAATAAAAAAAATGTTCAAGTCTTTTGTGGGATACTGTGAGACTTGCTAGCAATGAAGCAATTAACATTTAACATGCTATAAAATTAATCAGGATGAGAAAGCATGACAGAAGCCTCCTGTGTACCTCGGAAAGCATTTGAAATATTTCATTTTCAGTGTCTAAAATGATTAAAATCATTTCAAAGTATCTAAAGAGCAAAGATTTATTTTTTTATCATTGTTATTGTTTTATTACTTCATTTATTTGTCCAATACATCCTGGCTTCTTTACTATTTTTCACAGAATACACGATACAAATAATTTATTGGAATATTGCTAACACAAAAGACTTCCTTTTTAGTTATTTAGACATGAAACAATTCATGCTTTATCTTTGTAACTAACTTGGTACATTTATAACCATGTACATATTTAGAGGAATATCTTGGGTTTGTGAAACCAATGGGCAGTCTAACTTAAGACATACATGTTATTTTGTTTGTTTTTATTAATTGCTAGGCAAAAAGAGCTTACATATCATGTGTGCCACTGGCTACTCAGTTATTTGAGAAGTCCTGAGTGAGATGCCCTATATGCAGAGCCTGAGGCAGGGATTGAGATCTACTGGGGGTCTTGCAGGAGGAAGGGATTGGGGGGAGTCAGCTTGGGAATGGGACCAGGTCCAGCAAGGACAGACTCTCAGAAGAGCTTGGATTTAGTTGGACCCAAGGGAGAAGAAAAACCACATGGAACTTTTCTTACTTTGAGGAAACGGGGCTTGGCTTCTGCACCCCTGTGAATGTTTTATTTGGGTTGGGGGCAATTCGCAGCTGGCCAGCTGTGAGACAAGGTGTCCAGACTCCTCACAGCTGGAAAAAGCCTGCCTGGCTGGCAAGGAGGACCTGGGAAGGGCATCGACAGATTTTTGCCTTTTTGAGACAGGGTCTCAGGCTGGCCTTGAGCTCACTTTGTAGCCCAGGCTGGTCTCAAACTCACAAGGCTCCTGAGTGCTGGGATTACAGGCATGAGCCACCACGCCTGGCTGGCACAGACAGTTTTTAACTCAGGAGCTCTTGCCTGCTGCCCAAATGATCTTCCTCACTGTTCGCCATTTCCTTTTAGTAGTCCTATTCCTTTGGATGAGATAAACTCTAGCTTTTCATCTTAGGGAGACGACACACATACGTCCTGAGCTAGCAACTGCATGCACTGCAATGCGTTTCCGGACCATGGACACCATTCAGTGTCTCCTCCTGTACTTTCAGGGACACTTGGTGTGAACAGTTTGGCACCGTGAGAGTAAACCACAGCTAAGATGGGTGTGTGAAGAAACAGGTTTCCAAGAAGGCAGTGTTATAAACTCTTGGAGGACATGGACATATTGTTGGGTATGCCGTGCACAAAATAGAAGATATTCAGGAAATCTGTATTAAACACAGGGATAATTGGCACCAGAAGAGGCAGGGATGAAGAAGAAGGGCTCTGAGTAGGCCAAAAGCCAACCACAATTTTTCCTAGAATCAAGCCTGTTAAGAAGAAAAAAATAAAGGAGCCAAACAGGCAGGGGTTCAAGTTAGACTTAGCAAAACGCAAAGCCTCAAATTAAAAAGATATGACACAAGAACTGTACTCGTCTTTCACAGTGATCGTATTTCTTCATTGAAAAAAGCCTGATGTTGCTCTGAAGCATTTATCTTGAAAGAGGACTGACTCAGTGCAGTACCCTCCCAATGCCCCATGGCACCAATGTTCGGCAGGTTTCTTCTCTGGGAACTGATCAGTGCTCCGATGGTTGGACGGCGATCGTGGAAAACATTCCTGTGTTTCTCTGCAATCTTCCCAGGCAGAAGGCCCATCAGATTCTCATCAGCCTTGCAACACACTCTCTTGGCAGGCAGCGTGATCTCCTTCAATGCACTGGACCTTCTTCCAGTCACAGGAAGCAAACAGCAGGTGTGAGTCAGGGGCCGCCCTCTCCCGTCTGCTGCAGCCTTATTGGTCACTACCAAGAAGGCCACCGTTAACTCGGGTCATCACACAGTCCCTTCACTGATAGAGAGTGCAGGCCACACCTGGGGATACCATTATTCTCATTATTTTCTGCCCTGGAAATATGGTTCCAGAAAGAATACTAATTTGCAATGATAAATCTAGCATTTATTTCACTTCCTCCTTTCCCCCACGCTGCAGCTGTCTGAAAGACATGGTCTTTTCCAAAGGCTCACTCAACCATTCGAGATTTGCACTATTTTCCATTGAAAACATTAGCACATATGCAAGCATTTTGTTAAAATTCAGTAAGACACCATGCAGCCAATACATCCTCAATTCAGAAATGCAGACGTAAATGTGCTGTCTTCCCCCTAGGAAGGGAGCACTGTGGTGAGGGAGAGGTATAGGTGTTTCTCCTTGATGGGTGGCAGATGCATGCACACCTTTTTTGGCATCTGTAGAGCTGCCTCGGGTCTCTCCTGAGGAAGCCAGAGCTGCTTAGCAAGGTGAGATCTTTAACTAGGGAACAGATAAAGCCATTGGTATTAAATGCATGGTTTTTCTAAGTATCACGTGCCTGCTGGCTGGTTCTCTACCTGTGCCCTGTGCCAGCCACGTGAGAGATTTGCCTGACCTCCTGAGGACACCGTCCGCTCCGTGGGTGTCTAGGGCGAGGCGAAGTCCTGGCACAGTGGCTGTAACTCCAGCCGTGCTGTTACCATCTAACTCATATGACGACGGAAGAGAAGGCCACGGCAGCTTACCTAGAGGGACAATCTCTAGTCCACTGTATCACTACTCAAATTCATTTGAAATGTCCTTTTAACTATTTGTGACCACCGATCCTGACAAATCAGCTTCCTTGGATTAAGAAACGCTGGCACATCAGTCCAGCTCACTCCTGGGTGTGTCTGGAAGGTCAGGGATGTGCAGGTTTGAGTCCCGTGAGTCCTAGGTACCAGGGGTACTCGAGGATATGGTCTTTCACTCCCTCCTCTCTTGTGCTGTCCCCGGCTCTGCTTCTGGGCGACCATGACCCGAGCAGCTTAGCTCCACCATGCCGGTTCTGCCACTCTCTTCCCCGCTTGGAGCCAGTCCACCGTGGACCGAATTCTTCTTTAGATCCTGGCTGTTGCTTATTGTGTCTCGACTGCAGCAGCTGACTAGCACACTGCCGTGATACCACCTGACCTCTGGTATTTTCTCCAGTGCATTGCAAGTCTGCTCACACTCAGACAAAACTGACAGGCTGCTCGCACGGGCTCAGCTCCCTGATGACTCCTGCACGAGAAGCCGTGGGATGCTCGAGGGACGCTGACTAGCGCAGGGCAGGAGAGCTTGTCCTAACTCTACTGCTCTGAGGAAATGTCTCCGTGCTCCACATCATCTTGAGACAGGATTAAAAAGTTTCTAAAATCTATAAACATAATCATGAAAATCTGATAGGCTGACAATAGCAAGGATGGACTAATTATGCCTTGGTGACGAGCTCTCTTCCTTACAAAGCCCCAAACCCAGAAAGGTGAGGTCAGTGGGGACACACACCATGCTCCTTGGTTTTGTGCCCAGGAATCGGCCAAGGGCTTTGCATGGGTTACCCATAATCTTTTCAATAACTGGGAAGAGTATGGAGTAAGCTCACTTTGCAGATGTAGGAACAGATTTCAAAAGGGTCTGTATCAAGTTAGGTAGAAAACCCCTCGGTCAATGCCATGTATTTTCAAGTTCATCGCAGATTTTGGCAGATCAGACAGAATTAGCGGTCGCAATGCTCCTTTTTTGAGCTTTAAAAATTCTGAGTATCCTGAATATTAAAAACAGGTTACAGGAAATCCATTACAGTATAGCCATACGAAGCAATGCTAGCAATTTAAAAGGGTGGGAGCCTCTGGAGCGTAGTGTCAAATGACAGAAAATATAGCACATTGAACCTATAAAGACATTTTCAGGTAAATAAACACATTCACAGTGGCTAAGTTTGGGAGGGAGGATTTCTGGTGAGTTCCATTCTGCTTTTTCCCCTTGAGAATTTCTAAATCTTCTACAAAAAACAACTATAATCTGTTGAACTTGTTTGTTCATTTTTAAAATAGGAATGATAGTGGAATTTGCCTTATTGAGTCCTAGGATTATGTGATACAATCCTGTACCATGCTCAATTCAGGGCCTGTCTTGTCCTATGGGTCAAATAAATGTCACTGCTTAAAGATGAGTTCCATTTTCTCAGCAACTGCTGTATGTGTTGTGAACTAAATTAAAATTCATGTCTCTGAACCCGCCCCATCGTCTTGGAAGATAATTATGGCACACGGGAGGCACAGCGTCACTGAAGCTGGATGACAGCCGTTCTCCTTGAGGCCAGGCCTTTGGGTAGTGACGTATTAGATGCTAGACCACTGATACACGAGAGATTAGAGACTCCAGCTGGAGACCGAACTCTGTGTTGCCTCCATGGGGTGTAGACTATGTCTCAGCATGTCCAGGAGACTGGCAAAAGCTGCCTATAGTGAATCTATTTGTGTGAGAGACATGTTCTTTTGGGAAAAAAAAAATCCAGGAGAACACAGTGAAGACCATAAAGAGTGACTGAGAAGCCACAAGCAGGTTCACAGGAGAGGGCTGGTGTCAGGCGTGTCTGCTGTGCAGAGTAACACGGACCCCCAACTGTGACTGAGAGGTGCGTGGCCCTGGGCCGGCTATAGAGGAGGAGGGGGAATTATGAGTGGAAATGGAGCCAGAATCTAGGGACTCTGTGTGCATGAATCTATGGCCCTGAGAATCTGCTGGTCCAAGATATTTTAGAAAAGAAGATTTGCTTTCTTGTTAGGTACATTTCAAAAGGTCACTTCGGGAAAAGGCGGGTAGTGTTAGGACCCAGGGAAAATGTAGAGCAGTATCCCACCAAGCTCCCTCTCCAGCCTCCCGAGGCGCTGAGTGTTGTCCTGCACCCTCAGAGCAGGGGTCCTCCTTTCCCAGTTCCTTCAGGCTCAGCGCTGACGGAGAGCTGGACGCCTGCCCCTGGACAGTGGACACGCACAGCTGAGCCCAGGCCTGAGGATTCTGAAATCCAAGCAGATGACATTCTTACACCTTCATGATCTTGAGTTCTGTAGCACTCTTTTTCTGTCAACATTACTGTATTAAAGTTTTATTTTGCCTGAAATGTTTATTCCTGCAGTCAAAATCACTCCAGGTGGCAATTTTTTCCCTCACCGATATATTGCTATTGTACTGCATGGTTGTTTTTATTTTATCATCCATCATGGTAAAAGCTGCATAACCTCGAGCCGGAATGTGCACTGCTGATGCGTCGCCATTTCTAACGGTGACAACATGGTTCTGTCACACAGGATTCAGAGCCACAGCAGGCTGGGGGCTGTGTCTCCTGCAGTACAAAGAGGGGAAGTAGAAGCTACCGGAGGCCGCTTCTGACATTTGTCAGAGACTTCCTGGCCTCAGTGGGGAAAGACTTTGCATCAACATCACGAGTGTCATCCTGGTTTTCTAAGCAAATTGTACACCTCCAGGTGTGCGGCTTTGGTGACAGCGTCCTTCAGGGAGAGATTCCAGTCTGCCTCTCTGACATGTTCCAGCAGGGACTGAGGCCTTACACATCTGTGCTCTGTCTCATTTCTATTTGTAAAGAGAGGAGATGGATTAATAGCTGTACAGACAGAAAATTGCTTTCAGAAGGAGTCGGGACAGAGCTGTAAAACAGTAATGTCTTCCAGACTGATTCTGTGTCATACAACCATCTTAACAAACACGTGGGATTAGTCAGACCCAAGCATTTTCTCTTTCTTTTCCTATTCTCCTGTATAAGTTGGCTTTTTAAAAAATAACACCCTTTAGTAATTAACCTGGCTTCCCAGGCTGTAGTCTCATGTTAATATTTTAAAATGAGAGCTTTCTCTATCAAGCATCTTCACTGAAGTTTTCCTATCGTCTGCCTTTCTTTTCCATTTATGATGTGTGTAGATTCTCCGGTCTCCTGTCTTTTCACACCACTACCTAATCTCCCTCTGCAGCCTTCTAAGCCGTCACTGTTAAAACCTGCTGCTACATTGACTCTCTAATGCTGAATGCAAATGCTAGGTCCTTCCACCTGTTCAGACGTCTGCAGAACCTGATCACTTGAACCTGTGATTAAAATTCCTGAGTTTTGTTTTGGTTCTCCTTGTCAATGTCAGGCAGGGTTCCCTTGCTGTACCAGTTACCACTCTTCTCTGACTTTGCAGAAAATCACAGGCCTGTCGCTCACATCCAGGCTGCACCACCCACGCTTGTGAACTGGCTCCATTTCACTGAGTTAGAATTCACCAGGGACATGCAGGAAGAGGGTCTCTAATCCATGCAGTGTCATAGAGTCCCCAAGGTGTTTCTCACCCTTTGATGTTCTCTGCTGGTGCTGAAACCGTCCTTAAGCAATTTTTTTCCCGACTGTTTTAAAGTTTTACCTTCGTGCCTTCTGACCCTCCTGGGGAATCTTCTGTCTTGGGGGGGGGGTCACAGGGACTCCCGGGCAGCTGGCTGTAGCCCAGAACGGCGCCATTACTAATACCAACAGAACTCACTCCTCCGGGCTCTACAAGAGTAATGGAGCCAGTCTTTCCATGCTGAGAACAAAGAACAGAGGGATTCCAAGGAACAGCTTCACACCTCCACCTCCGCTCTGCCCTTGAGTTCCTAGACCCACCCTCCGTGCCTCTCTGCCCCTCTCCTCTCTCTCCCTCCGTCTGCCTTTCACTTCTGAAACGGCTTCCACTTTCTTCTCTCTCATCGCCAGTGTTTTTTGCTTATCTAAGGCCTCCTTTTAATTTTCCCTTCCATGGACAATATTACCTATGTCTTGCGGGCTCTTCTTAGGCTGTCTGTCCATATTTGGTGGCAAATAAAGAACTCTCCCGTTGGAAATTTCAGCGGAAAGGCTTCCCCGGGATTCTCTGGTGGACACACAGCAGCCGCTAGGGTTCAGATGCACCTGATGTGCCCCACGCACAGTCCCAGTGTTTATGGCGAAACTGAATATCGGAAGGGAAGTCACGCTGCCAACAAGCTTCCAAATTCGGTGAGCCCTAATTCGGTGAGCATTCTGATCTGTATGCGGACCCAGGAACGCGAGGGGAGAGAGGTCGCTGGACCTTCGGCACAGTGAGCTGCCCGGTGGGGGTCGGTGGTCTTCGCTCCTTTCAGCCTTCTTTGGTCTGACATCAAGGCTTGTTCCCAGTGTTTGAGTTTTATTTCTCCTTCTCCCCCACACTACTTTATCCAGTTTTCTGAAAGCCTTTCTGACTTTAAAAGAAAAATGCTGCTTTGTTCCTTTGAAGACAGCTTGTAAAGTTCCAAACATAAATTACCATCTGGTGCAGTGATACTATTTAGTGTATTTTTGTAACTTTTTGTTATATAGCAGGGAAGTAAGGACCTAAACTGTTGTTTCTTTTGCTTTTTATTTTCTTCAGTAGCTTTTCCCAAACTTCTGTAGCCCACTTATCCCCCTTTGTCTCCCCATTCCCCACCTTCGCTGTAGGTGGAGAAATAAATAAATACCGTACATTTACCAAGGCTTGGCGTGTGATCAGGATCGTAATAGAAGCTCATGTGCTGAAGAAGCATTGTTTAGTGGGTGTCTGAAGTTTGGATCTCAGACTTCCAGGGAAGTGGAAGGTAGGACTGTTTCTCACTGCACAGCCAGGACCTCAGTCCTCACCACAAGCACGCAGAGAAAGAGGGTCTCCCCTCCATGCACTCAGGATGAATCCCCCAAATACAATATTAGCATTGCAACTTCCAGCCTGAGGAAACTCAAACCCCTGCAATGAAAACGTATTTCGCTTCCGATTTGGACGCTTCTCATGCGCCTTGCCTTGCTTGAGTCCAGGCAAGCAGGACGAGGAGGTACCTGTCTGAGAGCCCTGGTGTGTGGTAGATTCAGACTGCAGAGGCCTTGATCTAGAGGATGCAGGATGCACTTTGTCAAGAATGGTGCCCCCCAGTCTTGCTTCGGCGGAGCAGATGGATGGAGATCTTAGAGGACAGCCGACAGAACAGGGACAGCCCTGCACAGATGGCTCCTCGTGAGTAATGAGGCACTCTGCTTGTAACTAAATGTCAGGGTTCCCAAACAGAGTGAGTCAGCGTGAGTGCTTCCGAAGACACTTTCCCCATTCCAGCTCCCCGGGGAGAACCATCTATCACCCTTATTTATTTATGTTTCTAGACAGTGATTATTAAGCAAAGTCAAAAGGAGGAAGATGTGAACTGCAGTGGATCCAGCCATGACCGTGGTGGAAATTCTGAAACGTTCAGCATAGCAACTGCAGTCCGAGCGCTCCTGGCTCGGTGATTCCAGCCACATAGTGGAGTCCTTATTTGTCCTCTGATCTCTGTGAGACCCTCCCGTGTTACTCAGATACTAGAATATTGATTTCAAACTAGAGTGTCACATTGTTTTTGATATTAGTTTTTCTAAAAGAGAATCATTGTTCTAATATCCTTTGTCCCTTATATAGTAATTTGTACATTCTTAACTGACATTGTATCCTCTGGATTTCATGAATTGCCCCAATTTCTCCTTTTGTTAAAGTCATGCGATCCTTTTATCTGCTTGATGTTTAATTTATTAGCTCTTACACAGCTGCTGTGGCATATTTTGTTATTACTGTACTTAGCAGCTTGGTTCTGCTTTATTTTAAGGATGTCAACCGGATCTCTGATGTCAGAAGAGAAGACAGATTAGGATCCTGCCTTTAGGCTCTGTTCCATCCTGGAACTGAAGATACAGCTTGGTCCTCACCTGCGTATTCATAAGACCGATAGGAAAGAGAGCAGGCGAATGTAATGTTATTAACCTGCATCACTTATGAATAACATCTGCTGCTTGATTAATTTATTTAATTAATTAGTTTATTGTTTATTTATTTAGACAGGGTCTCACTATGTAGTTCGGGCTGGCCTTGAACTCACTATGTAGCCCAGGCTTGCTTCAAACTCACAGCAATCCTCCTGCCTCAGCCTCCTGAGCACTGGGATTACAGGTGTGCGCCACCATGCCCAGCCTACTAGCTATTATTGTTAATGTACTGTGTCCAATTTAAACATTGAAATTTATCACAAGGTGTGTGTGTGTGTGTGTGTGTGTGTGTGTGTGTGTGTGCCAACAATGGCACTCAGGGCTTCCCACTTGCCAGGCAAGCACTATTCTGCTGAGTTATATCCCTGGTCCTATCATATGTTATGTGTAGAAGAAAAGCTTTGTCTACTGAGGGTTTGGTGCCGTCTGCAGTTCCAGCACCCTCTGGGAGTTCTGGGGCACCCCCTGCAGACTGGGAGGCACCACTACATCCAGCTCACCAAAGTAACAGTAGTGAAGGGCCCATGCTCTCCGGGTCCCTACCTATGGCACAAACCAGTAACAGAGACTTAGAGCCGAAGAAAGCTAGGACTTTCCAGAGATTACGCTTCTGTGTTTCTGACAGGGACCAAGAGAACTGTGTGTTACACCTGGTTTCCCTCCCGGGCTGGGCACATTGGGAGTGATGCTACCAGCAGTAAGAGTAGCAACCCTGTGACAGTAAAGACAGGGATGTGGGGAGCAAGAGAGGGACGAGGAATCTTCTATTGTCACCTGGGAAAGTTCTCAGGCAACCGTGTAAAAATCATCTGGAGCTAGTCTCTACAAAGCTGTGCCACCTTAGAAAATAGGAAAGTGACTAGATTGTCATTTTAAAACGTATGAGTCACTCACAAGCTCACGTTCAGATAAGATGTCACAAAAGTAATTGCTCTGCTCTGTCACATGTTGTTTACCTTCCGTTGGCTCTGACTCTGCCCTTGCTTCTATCACCCGCCCTGGCGAAGCCAAGTTCCCAGCACCCACTGGCTCCGGGGCACCCCTCGCCTGCACTGCTGTGGCTCTCCTGGTAGCCGCGTGCTCGTTGGTTCCTCTTCGGACTTCCTGGCTCAGGACTCCTGAACTCTGGACCTTGCACTGTTCCCCATGGTTTCTTTCCAAAGGAAGAAAAGAGTACTTTTAATTCCCTGGAAGAAAATAAGTGTTCAGCTCTGCTCTTCCCCCGTTTTCTTCCCTGTACGGTCAGCAGCGAAAACCACTAGTATGTGTTCCTGTCTGCTTTTCTGCACTGCTGTATTTTGGTTGTTTGCTCCCTATCATGTGCACTAACATTTTAGTCTTAGGTATTTCATAGAATGTCACAGGAGTTACATAACCTTCTCTTCTCTCTACAAGCTCTAATATACAGATGCATGACATCAGTCATCCAACAAATTAATACTAGACAGCTGGTAATGAGCACATAACTGTTCATTCATAATTACAGTTGGCATTTGGGGCTCAAGAGACACATATGCCAATGTTGGTGTTTTTAACAGGCTTACTGTAGTCTTGATTAAATAAAAATTAAATTTGTGTGAATGGACCAGCCTTCTAAACAAACAAATACACATTGTTTCCTCCGGTGTGTGAGGTATGAGCAGCTGGGAGTAGAAGGAGCTCCTGTGGAGGGGATCGTGACTGAGTGGACTCCGACCCCTTCCTAGTGCAAGTGGCCTTCTTGGACACTGGCTTTCCACTCCATTCTGTGTCTAGTCCCAGTTTCTCCAGGCCGTGCATGCAACGGAAGTCTCTTCTCAGCTTCACTTCAGCATGCTTCAGACAGATACATTTTCATTCTCAGCAGCAAGTAAAGCAAGTATCTTAATAGACAGCAAATCCCACCACCCTACTGCATGGTTCAGCCATGATAGCAGTGCCTTTGAGGGGAGGAAAGGACACAGTAAAATAGGTCCCCATCCCGGGGCCTGTCAGTCATGGCCAAGGACAGTTTTTTACTGCGTCCTTATGCACCCCAGAAGAAAAGGGAAACTTTCCAACTCAAGAAATACTAAGAAAAGAAAAAAGACGCAATCGTAGTGGAGAGCTCCACCTCCATGCTCACCCTACAGTCTTCTTTGGGCAGTTGCACCTCTGTGGCCACAGTCAGCAGTCCTGTGCTCTCGCTCCCACCTGTCCCTGGTCTGTCTTGATTTCCAGCCTCCTGGAGCCCATTACTGTGACAACGCCTCCATGGGAGAAGAGAGAGCAATGGTCAGAGCAGACCTTTTCTTAATTTACGACTTTCTCCTTCTATAACAGAAGTGTACACGGTGAGGATTGGGCAAATCATACTTTATCAATTCCTGGAGTGAGTTCTTGGCTTGGCCCCTCCAAGTCACTTATCAAAAAAAAAAAAAAAAGTGGTTTTGCCTAGGTCTAGAATTCACCCCTAAAACTCACCACACACAGTGTCTAATTGGCATCCACACTTGTAGACAGCGATGCTGGAATTGGTGGTAGGCAGTCTAACCTTCACTGACCACTCTCTGACTGGCTATCTGAAGAAAAAAAACAGTAGCTACTAAACCATTTCTCCAAGTAAACTACATGACCATTGCTGGTAAAGCAAACATCACTGCCATAGTGGTTCTTACTGCTTGAGGCTCAATCTCCAGGTGACTGCACCCAGGACCGCATGGGCTATCACAGGGAAGGGGACAGTGTGAGCCGTCCCTCTGCCTGAGTGACACGGGGCATCCGTGCTGCCTGCTTATGCCTCTCTTCTACAATGCCGTGTACCTCTTGCTGGTCACCCTCCTGGGCCTTTGGACTATGTGCTTAGAGCTGCTGTGTCAGTCAAAAGGGTTTCCTGGGTGCTTCTGTTTTCATAGACCCTGAAGCTCTTGACACTTTCTGCTCTTGGGTGTCCGCCTCCTTGAATTTGGATTTGGATACTGTCCACCTTTCCTGGTCACACAAAGGCAGCCTCCTGACCACAGAGCTCTAGCCCTTGATCTACTTGTCTCATGAATATAGAAATCAAGTTGCCTTTCAGGTGGTTCCCTCTCCAAATTTTCTTCCTCCAAGAGTGTCCTTGTAAACACCAGCCTCTCCTGAGGTGGGAACCGCCTTGCTTGAGTTTTTTCTGTGGTGCCTCGTCACATTCACCATGGGCGTTCCAGTCCTCCTGTGCGCACTTCACAAATCTTGAAAGGAAATGTTCTTTATTTTGGTGTGAAAACTTGATTGCTTTTGCAGAACTCCTTGCCAGCTGGGTCCTCACTGGTAATGAGGAAGAATGGTGGAAAGTTTCTGATGAAGCAGGACACAACGTGCAGAGTGCTGGGTGGCCGTGACAGCCGCCAGTGTGGGGAAAGGCTGTCATATGAGTGCCTGATTGCAGAAGTTGGGAAGAGAATATTGACCAGACAAAAAGCCTTGTGCTGGCTGGTAGACTTAGATTCCCATCTCAGTACAGTGCTCTCTCCCTGCAGAAGTTTGGACATGACCTTGAATATCTCTGAATTTGTTTCTTCCAAACATCATACTGTTTGTAACAGCATCAAGCCAGGAATTATATACATTAATGCTTAGATCAAGCCAGCTCCTTAGTAAATGCTGGCAACCAAATCTGCTCTGATTAGACCCTGTAGTCCATACCCTGCCATTACCCTACACAGGAGCTTGGGTATATCAGTCTCTTTCCCACTCATCATCTTGGGATGAAGGAAGATAAGACCTCTCACCGTCGACAAAACACCTACCTTTTCCAGTAAGGTACCTAAAACCCGATAGTGTGCATAGTCAGGAAAGCATTTACACCATGGGTTTCTGCCCACCATATGCCTTTAGTTTTCCAGAAAAACATCATTGCCTTTTAGTGTTGCCTCTGCCTATTTTTTACATTTAGAATTGAAAGATTTTCTATGTGGAAGGTTTTCTATGTGGGTCCTATAGACACTGATAAAAATCTTGAAGACTTGGTTAGCTTTGAATAGAGAGTGAAAGGCTATCCACAAAAGGTCTTCAGCCAAGCATAGTGGCTCACCTTCGTAATCCCAGCATTCTGAGAGGCTGGGGCAGAAGGATTGCACACTAGGGCCAAGCCTGGGAAACTCGGCAAGGTAGTGATATCCTATCTCCAAATAAAAGTTAAGAAAGGGCTAGAAATGAGCTCAGTGTGAACGTCCTGGGTCCAATGCCCAGCACAGTAAAATAAAGAAAAGAAGGTCTTCACTATAGCTGAAAGGGCCAGAGAGATGTCTTTGATGGCACGATGTGCATTGCTCACTGGGACCTGGGTCAGGCCGTCGGTGCCTCAGTCCCCACACTGCTCCTGGGTGGGAGAGGCAGACATGGGCTAAGCGCAGGGCCTTCTGGCTCCAAATGACTCTGGCTAAGGTTGTGTGTTGCTTTCTTGCCATTCCTGTCTCTCATCTTCTCTCTCATTGCGTTCTTCATCTGCTGCTTCTCCAAGTTGAGGAATTCTTCCTAGGATAGAGGAAAAGTATCTCTGAGTCACAAAGTCTCTGCTTTATGTATCGAGTAATTTTTCAGACTTTGAATCTAGGCAGGGTGGCCTCTATCCTCTGAAGTTAGTTGATAGATCTTTTTCTTTTTAATGTTTGAAAACATAAGAAACAAGACAAAACCTGTTTCTGAGTCTAATGCTGGCCCTGTCACTGTTCTCAGAAGATCCTGTCCTAAATGAAGGGGCTGCCCGTGAGCCTGTGTGCTTGGGTGGAACCACTCACACCAGGATGTAGGCACAAGACAGTCTGTGCTGACTTTCACCTCCGTTTCGGAGACAAAGGGTCACCTGTGACACAGAGAGCCATTCCAGGCATCTGCCCCAGAAGCCAGAGTGGGTGACCAGCACCAGGACAGAGGCTCTGCGAGGCACAAGAAGAAGGGGAAACAGGACAGGCTGTGTGAGAGAACTGCCTTCTTCTTACTTCTTTATTTTCAGCAACCTTCCCTGCCATCTCTCGAAACTATCCGTGGTTATTTTTAGAGCACTGTGTGAAAGGGGTGAGCAGTGGAGAAAAGGCAGGAAAAGAGAGTAGATGAATTTTAGGGCTAGGACAGGAAATTCCATCAGCCATTTGCTTAGTTATTTAAATCAAAATGTTGTGCATAGGTCGTGCGCGAGCGCGCGCGTGTGTATGTGTGTGTGACTATCTGGGAAGTTGGAGGGCACTTTGCTTTCTTCAGTTACATAGAACTGTCATCAGCTGACTTTGTAAGTTTCCCAAAGAATCTTTTTCTTGACTTTTGACCTTGAAATCTATTTCTTCAATATTTTACACAAATGTTTGTTGACTGTTTTGACCACTTAGGTCTTTGTATCATTGATACTAGCATCATATCTTAGGAACTCATGAAGTTTAAATTCTCAGAAAAATACTTGAAAATGAATGGGGTGGGTGTTCTCTATGGGTAAAGGTGGTGTAGACTTTCTGGGAGATGTCTTAGGCGTGAGTGGGAGGAATAATATGAGCCCCGATTTAAATGTGTTACGCGCCAGGCCCTGTATTTCTCAATTCACATGCATGATCAGTGTCATGATCAAAACAATCCTTTGAGGACCTATCATGGTGCTGAGGACTCCTAGCTGCATAAGATGCACTTGTGCAGCAAACAGGAGGCAGGAGCTGACACCTGACAAGGAGATAGGGTCGGGGGAGGAATATTGGTTAATAAGGACCAAGCAAGGTGGACTTTATCATTCATATATATGGATATATATACATGGAACATATGTAGAATGGACTATCCATACATATATGTATGTGATAGATTATATGTATGTATATATAGATGAATATGCATGTGTGTATGTATGTGTATACAGTCATGAATCCCTTAGCAGTATGTTCTGAGAAATGTGTTGTTAGATGGTTTGGTTCATGTGGTATATATAACCCATATATGCACACACACGGTCAGTCATTAATCAAAACATTGTTATGTGGCAAGTGTGTGTGTGTGTGTGTGTGTGTGTGTGCCAACAAGTGAAGAGCAGACTGTTGAAACTGGTGCCAAAAACTAACAGAAGGTAAGTAAATGAGACAAATCACCAGAGCTAATGCCCAGTTCCTTCAGAATGGGAGGCTCAACTTGCTGGGAGGTGTTTCTAGCAGTTGCTGTGCAGTGATGACACTTTCATCGTGTTTTCCCTTGGCCTGTTGGCATCATCCTTCATGCCTCTGGATGAAACACCCGTGAGAGTCTGGTATACAGAGGCCTCAGTCTCATCACGTTCATAGTATTATCCAGTCAATCCAATTGTACTGTACATCTTACCTGTGAGATTTGAGTACATCCATCTTTAAATAATCCTTATCATCTCCAAAGGATCTCAAAGGCCTAAAATCCATGAATACATTATAAAATGCGTAAGCCTTGTACTTAGAGTATGCAAACATTAGTGTATTTGCTGTTCATGCCATAGCACCAGGCTCTGTGATATGAGGGTAGCAGTCAGGCAGAAGAACACATGAAATTCTCTTGAACATAAAGTACTGAAAGTTGGCAACAAAAACTAATGTATGAAAACAGAAAATTACTTGATTTTAATCACATAATTTGTTTAGAATCACTGTAATGATTTTATAAAGAAAGAAAAGGTTTAAATCTCTAACTTTTGTGCTGAAAAAGTCAAGGTTAAAATAAGGTTGCAGCATAGCTTGTTTAACATTATTGAAAATAATGATTGATTTAATTAAAATTGAATTATAGTGGGGCCATCTAGATAGATTCATGACAGTCATTTCAATGAATTCCATTAAGGGCAACAATAATGATTAAGCTATTTTGAAATAAGCTCAATAGTTCTTATCAGGAATTTATTATGCATATTTCTCTCATGTCCCCATTGATACAATCATAGCAGCAGGATATTTAGACTATAGGCTCTAGAACTTGCTGTGACCCTGTGACACTGCTGGTCCTGCGGTGAATTCTGTAATGAATTAGTGCTCTGCATGCTCTTGGAGAAGAGGAGTTATGGGCCCTGTCTCAGGCAAAGTCTCTCATTGCTGAGACAAAATACCTGATGCCCAAAATTAAAGAAGAAAGGGTTTATTTAGCTCACAGTTTGTGGAGGTTTCAGTCCATAATCAACTGGCTCTAAGGTAGAGGTACATGGCATAGGGCAGCAGAAAACAGCAAAAGCAACAAAAGCAAAAGTAAGGGAAGAGCAAGCCTCTTTTCATCCCTTATATTGTAAGCATGCCTGCCTTATACTGTAGCACTAACATCATCTCCCTGCCTTCTTCTTGAGGATGTTTACAAAATGAGGACCTGGCCCCTACTGAGTCACTTAGTTAAACTTCTAAACTTCTCAAGTTGGCACTGTGAACAACATCCTAGAGTGGTAAAGGTATGCCCTTTATACCCCAGGATGTAGAACTGCTGAGTTACTAAGTTAAACTTTTAGACCTCTCAAGTTGGAAAAATGTATCAACCATAACAATCCACCCCTTGCCAAGTGTCAACCAGACACATTTCTGTAAACCAGTTTCCAAATGAAAAGACATGCTTATGCTTATCATTTCAAAACTTGAACATTATAACACAGGTTTAACAATCCTTAAGCACCAGTATTAAGTCTATCAATATTATATTACATTAGAACCATTATATTTCATCTCACACCCCCCACAGACTCATGTACATCCCTTTATACAAAAGGCATTTTAGTGGTCTCTAAGAGTTGTCAAAGTACTAACAGGTTCAGCATTGCAGGTGTAAGATAAACTCTTTGTTGCAAGCCCCTGTGCAAATGAAAACAAACTTAAATAGTTCCCACATTCAGTAGCACAAGATAAACATTTTCATTCCAAAAGTTACAAATAGGAGCATACAAAGAAATAGGACCAAAGCAAGTCTAAAATCCAGCCGGGCAAACATTGTCTTGTGCCTCTCTGTGCAACAGCTAAGGCAATCTGTGACAAGTTGTCAGCTCCAAATAATTTGCATGGCTCCACCCCATGGCACTTCTGGTGGTTGTACCTTGCATGGCTTCTGTTTTAGGTCCACTCTACTCCTTCTTTGCAGGTTTCCTCAGATGATCCACATTCTTGGCTTCTCCAAACTTCTGAGGTCTCCACTGCACCTTCGGCTTCACCCTCACAACTTCACCCTCACAACTTCACACATTGTGCTCTCAGGGGCACATTGCCTAGCCTCCCAGGCCTTCTGAAATTGGGGTGGAAGCCTTCGTAACTCTGTAACTCTTGAATTCTGTGTGCACCTAGAACCAGCATGCTTTGCTGCCAGCTGGAGCAGTAGCCTGGCTTCCCTCTCTCTTGAATGTAGGGATTGAGTGACTGAATTGCTGGGCATTCTGAATCCAATTCTGAGGAACAAATTTTCTGTGCTGCTGACATTCTGGAATATGGCACTCTACAGCTTTCTCCCCAACACAAAGCCTTTCAGTTTTGTAGTTTTGAGGCTGCAAAGAGTGGAGACTTGCTGCTTCTTGTGATGACCTCGGGCTATCATTTCTCATCTGTTCCTTCTTAGCAATGGAGATCTCCCCAGCTCCCCAACTTTACGAATAAAGTGCACAACTTTACCACAGCTTACTTTCTGGCCAAACTCACAACTTTTTAAATCATCCTGCTGGGCTCTTTGCTCTTGATTTGCAACATAAATCTGGTTAAAAACCCCCAACAATAGCCATGCCTCAACATTTGACTACCTTGGAATTTCCTCTGCCAGATTAAATACTCTGCTGCCCTTAATCTTAGTCTCAAGCAAAAGGAGCAAAATTCAGGCAAGCTTTTTACCAAGCCATTACACACATCATCTAGAGTTCAACAACCAATGTAGCCCTTCTTGCCAACAGAACTTCCCAAAATTGGTCTTTACCAGTTCTCTAATCTTCTGAGCCCTGACCAGAGTCCCCATGATAAATATTATCATTACGTATATGTAAAGTGTACTGATAAAATTTTAAAAAACACAAAAATATTAGAAGGTTTTGTTGTGTTAGATTTTGATGGTGCAGTGTTCAAAACAAAAATAGTTTAATGTTTGCAAATTGATGCTAAAACTTTGATGCTATCATTAAATTTTTATCATTATTTATAAATGGGGAGCATGGTTTCTGTTATTTTGCAGTTTGAACAGAGATTCTGCTTAATGCATGCTAAGACAAACTCACCCAGGAACCTTCCACACTAATTGTGCCTATTGCCTTGTAGTCTACTGAGCAATGCGTTGAGAATTTAAAGAACAAATTACCAAAACTGTAAAATAAGTCACATTATCTTCGCCTGATGGCTAAAGGCTGGGTTTGGGTCTGTGTAAAACTCTGGCATGGTACGGTCTTGTGAAGAGCCAGTCTCTGTTTGCTGTGAAGAGGACGCCAGCCGTTCTCAGGAGCCAGGAAGTCTGCATTGTGTGCTCTCTGCACGGCCCCACAGGAAAACAGCAACATTTACCTTTACTCTACACTTGGAAATCACCCTTGCTCAGTGACTTAGGGCTGAGTTTCTAAGGCACAGGTGACATATGAACTGACTTTGCCCTGCAGGAAGCCGTGGGTTTGGGAAATGTTAAACTAACACTTTCGGCTCACATGATAAATAGGGCCCATTGTGTGCAAAGCAATCAACTACTTCTAGAATTTGCTCATGTCTCTCAATAGTCTCCCTCTCTTTTTTTTTAACAAAATTATCATTATTGGATTTAACAGCTTTCCCTCTGTATTCTCAAATCCTTGTGGGAGCACTTGAGTATCTATAGCAGTTCAAAGGAATTTAAGCAAAGATTCATGTAAAATTTACATATATCATGAAGGTTTGCATACGATTGAAGTTTAGGCTTTGAATTTCTGGCTCAGTGTCTTCCACTAGTAGGACCGATGGAACTCACCATCTCTTCTGCTACTGTCCCCAAGGTACTGAGCACTTGAAGTCCTGTCCAGGGTGATCACGGGTACTTCCCTTTCACCGACCTCAGAGCCACTGTTCCTTCTCATTCCTGCGGCGTTAGCCTGCTGCAGGGTGAACTGGGAAGACACCACTGATCTTGGTCTTGTCTTCGCTGCTGACTGCTTCCAGGGGTGCTGAGCACCACTCCATCGTGAAAATGGGGCAAAATGAGGCCGAGCTGGACAGGTGATAGGATCCCGGATGTGCTGAATACTGCAGTTTGACACATGAAGTACAAAGGTAAAGAACTGTTGACAACTTAATTTCTGTCCACTTCGTTTAAAGGAGTAGAAAACTTTTTAAAAGCACAAGAAAAAATTTGAGAGAAGAATGGCACTATTTCTATGGAATTTAATTTTCTATAAGTTTAAATTTAGTGAGGAAATTCCAATCTGAGACCAATCTCACAGGCTACAAAATGGTGTGCACGCCGGGCGCAAGTCCAAGGAGTTGTTGGTCAGTAACACACATCAAATGAAGTTAGATTTCCAAGTACGTTGTTTCATGTTGGTTGTATATTGAGTGCTGAGGCCACAAGTGAAAAGTTGTGTGGGAGGGAAATGCTCCACGTTATAGGCGTGCATGTATGGTACGTTCATGGCGTGTGTGTGTGTGTGTGTGTGTGTGTGTGTGTACACGTGTCTTTGTGCTCATCATGACCGAAAAGAGATAAACTAAGCATAATGGCAAAGTAAAGTCTCATTTAGAGAACACATGAGCTAGTCATCACAAAGCGACTACAGAATTGTAAGATATTTAGAAATGGTGCACAGGTATGAGGCAAGACCTCTCTGTGGACCTCACTTGAGAAAATCTGCTTATCCCAAAAGGGAGAGTTAGCCGTTCAACACAATCCAGTGAACTTCTGAATGCAGCATTAATGAGCATCAAAGGAAAGCATTTTAATTGAAAACTGAGGATGGAACTTGTGGCCCAGGCCAAAAAGACCTTGTTTTGGTTGTAATATGATTCAAACCATGAGACACGCATGCAGAGGTTCAAACACCATTAGATACGTTCAAGATGTTAACAAGAGTGATTTCCAAATGGTGAGGTCATGGACAGTTTTTAATGTCTTCATTTATACCTCTTTGTGTCTTCCAAGTTTTATTAGTTGCACTCATTTTATAATTAGAGAAATTCAGCACACATTGACTTGAAAGTAAATTTAGTCATACGGGGGAACCGTGGACAAATGGGGTTGGCTTAGTCCACCATCAAAAGTATATGAACCCGGTGGGGGAGGGCTGAGCAGTTTCAGGATCTGAATGGGCACATAAGAGCTTGATTCACAAGGTCCCTGAGTGCTAGTGGATGTGAGATAGGTAGCGGAGCAGAAAGAGAACATGCCTACAGCAGGCTCTTCTTGCTGTCTTTTGCTTTTCCTCTTCTTCATCGTTTTTCGCACAGGGATTTTAGCCAAACTGACTTTGCCCAGCTATTGCCCCAATAATAGTGCATCCTCTTCTCCTGAGCCACCTGACGTGAACTCTCAGGGGAGGCAGGCCATGGAACTCCGTCAGCTTCTTCCCACTTTACTTAGCTAAAACAAAGCTGGACTTTGTAAAAAAGGAACTTTCAATAGGAAATAAGAAGAAACAACAAAACCAGACATTTAGAAACAGACATGCGTTACAAGCACAGCCTTCTCTCATAATCTGGAAACCAGATCTTGGCACGGCGCAGTCCTCACACAGCTTCGGCATTGTTGGGGAGAGCCCGTAGGAAATGTTAGGATCTTGGCAATTCTTGACTAGTCAGTTTTGTTACTGTGTTTTGTGCCCTCTTAGGAATTTATGTTTTGCTAAAAGAAAACATGAGGAGCCCCCGTATCTGCTATTAATGAACAATTGGATGACGCAACAATGAATAATTCTCCTAAGCCCCCCCCCCCAATCTGCCAAGGAATCCGGAGGAAAATTTTGCAGTTTTTGAATTAGCAATGTACATTAAGACACATTTTTATTCCATACTTGTTCAGTATGAACATCTGCCTCCTCTGCTTGAGGTACTAGACAAAGCAGTTGTACAAATGCAAACCGGGTGCCTTAACTCAGTTCTGAAGTCCAGGGGCCCTGCCTCTGGGTGCTTTGCCTGGCCTTGACTCTGGCCATACTGACCCTAGAAGAGCTCATCCCAGGGCAGCGAGGGCACCATCTCCTTTCTGTCCTCCTCCTCCCATTTCACTCCTGGGCGTCCGGAATTTCTGTCACCCTGAACTTATTACATGTTGCCCCCTGTAAACATAGAGGCCTCTCAAACCCTGCCTGCCTTTTATGGCTTTTCTGTCTATACTGGCCCCTGCTCCAAGGTGTGTAGCACCTGGGACCTCTCATCTCAGAGTTACCTTGAGTTCCGTCAGAAGCGTACCTTCAGCTCAGAACTGATGCTGACTGAAATTCACCTCCTGACACCCACCAGGCAGGCTCTCAGCAGAGCCCCTGGGTACTGAGTGACCCACACCACCTCCCTGGAGTCTGTGGTCTGCACTGGCATTCTGCTCTGGGGAGCACTAGGCTTCCACCTCGGATAGAACAGCTTGTTCTGGCCATCCAGGTTGCAATGGTGACAATGGGGGTATTTCTCAGTCTGTGTAAATCAGCCAGGAATAACTTAGTTGGAGCGCAGTGAACAACCAAGGGTTTGTCAGGTCATCTAATACGGTGGCACAGATCTGTGAAATCCTCAAGTGGCATGGAGGAAGGGGACAGCTAACAATGGTCACTTTGAGAGGCCCCTTCTCTTTCCGCAGAGTGAGAAGGAGAGGCGAAAACAAGACCTGCGCTGCGCCCTCCCGATCTTCAGGTGCAAACCTTGGGCCTCTGTACTCTCTGGCTTCAAAGGGTCCTGCAGGTCACACAATCAGGGCTGGGAGGTCCCGTGGAGAGTGCAAAGGTTACCTGAAAGGAAGGGAAAAGGCCTGGAAACAGAGATGGGTGTGTTTAGTTGTCTTTATCTCACAGCCAGCACCCACCCGAGTTCAACTGTGCCTCGCGAGTCTAGACCGCAGGGTGACACTGTTTACACCTCAAACAGATTCCTGACGCAAAAGTTGTCTTGTCTTTTTAAGTCTTATAATCTTGAAGCGTACCTTGGACATCTGTCTTCTTGCACTCTCACGTCCGTCAAGCCTGTGCAGATTTCCTTTCGGCCTACCGCGTTCTTTCTGCGGCCTCATCTGAAAAGGCCGCGTCTGCTTTCACCTGCCCACCTGCCCTTACATTGCGGAAAGGTGCCCGGCTGATTTATATATCGGTGGCCATTTATTTCCACCAATTAGAAAACAGGTAACATTGCTCCTGGCTAGGAGTCCCACACGAAAGGAAACTCCAAAAAAGGTCATCTCCCTCCCACCCCGGATTTAATTTATTAAAGGACTGTGGATTCCCCTGCCAGAAATCGATTTTCTAGCAGGACCTCAGCATACGGTTTTTTGTTTGTTTGTTTTTCTGCAAGAAGTCACAGAAAGAGTATAGAAAAGAAAAACACAGCAGTGGCTGCTCAGATTTTTATTTTGGGGTCTCTAAATCTGCAGGCACCCTGTCCTTCCCTTTCACTGCACATTCCTATGAGGATGCTCTTATTCTATGCCTCGGACAGTGCAGGAGATAACCTCGCAGTAGTCCACACAGAGGCCTTCCCAAGGCGCTGCAGATCACTGGCTGGGCACCACAGAGCAAGAACTAAGATCGTGGTCTCAAACGGTTTTCTGGCGCTGGTGGAGAGTCTGCCCCAGGTCACTGGTATTCCCAGTCCCGGTTGGTCCACGTTGTGTCAGATTCTGAGAACTCCAAAGCCACCAGAAGGCAGCAGTGGTGCTCAGGGTTCCCGGAAGGACCTCACCGGCGAGTGCCCACCTGTGTAGACATCCCCAGGACTGAGGGTGTAGACTGGAGAAACACGACTTCAGAGACGCAGTTGGTGGAAGGGGGCGCGGGGCTGGCGGCGAAGCGCGACTCCCCCGGGGCAGGGGACACGCAGGCCCTGCACCGACGACGGCACCCACAGCCCGGGTTCTGCACCGGGACCGGGACGGACGGTGCACCCGGCCGCCGCACAGCCCGGCCGCACGGCCGTGAAACCCGACACCGCCGGGGCCCAGCGCGCCGCCCCGCCCAGGCCCGGCCCCCGCGCTCCGGCCACGCGAGCGCTCGCAGCCTCGCCACGCTCCGCGCCCTGCTCGGGCTCCTCCGCGCGAGCGCTCCCGGCGGCCCGGCCCCGCCCCGGTCCCCGTCCGGTCCCGGCCCGGGTCCAGCGCGCCCGTGGGAGCCGCGTCCTCGCCGCGCAGCCCGTAGGGTAGGTGACGCTCGCGGGGGGCGGGAGGGGCGCGGGGCCGCCGCGAGCGTGTGCGTGTGCGAGTGCGTGTACGTGTGCGTGTGCGTGTGCGTGTGCGAGTGCGTGTGCGGGTGCCAGTGCGTGTGCGTGTGCGCGTGTACGAAGTCGCTGAGCACCTCGCGCTCCTCTGCGAGCCGCGGAACCCGCCGGCAAGGGCGCCGCTGCCCGGAGCTCAGCCCGCTCAGCCCCGCTCTCGCTCCCGCTTCTGTCTGCCCGGGTCTCAGAGAGTTTTGTAGGTAACAGGAGCTCGAGCTGGGTCTCACAAACGTGCTCCTGTGGTTATTCGGTAAACACCTTTGGGTAGGAAATCTGGTGAATTCTGAGGTGCTGGAAAGGTTTTGTCTGACTTTCCTTTTTCTTTTTAGGAGTGGTATTTTGAAGACGTACCCGTCCATTCTTAAGGACAAACGTAATATGTTTTCATTTGCGGAACACTGTGCATTGCATTTCTTTTATAAGCCCCCAAATAGAAAGGAGATTAAGTTACTCTGCATTCCTGAGGGACGCTGGGTTTCCCTTGTCAACTAGAAGTAGGGGTGGCAGGTTCTCTTGTGGTCTGTATCTGTTTCAATTCATTTGAGTTAAACACCATCTTAAAGCGATTTGTTTTCATTATATTTGATTTGATGTTACTCTTTTATAAGCTTCTAAGACATAATCCTTTCATCTCATTTTAAAAAGAGGAAATAAATAAATCATGCTAGGTATTTGAAATACAAAATTACAAAGGGTTTATGTGTTGCTGTGTCTTCTATGTAAGACAAGTTAATTCAACCCCCGGGAAAATTTACAGTAGAGTTTTAACAACTTCGCTGGATTATGGAGGTGGACAATCAGATTGGGTACGGTCTGTTCCCCAATTCTAATTAAAACAAAAAATGCAGCCCTTAAGGACAGATAGGGTGTTGGTATTAAACAGCACCGTAAAAACATCAGTCACACTTAATATGTTAGAGACACCCAGAAAACAAGTATAAAGCTGCTGCATTAGTCTCGGGGAGATCCCATTCCCCCTTTTAAATTTCTGACTACTTCCTCTTCTCTAGGGAGATAAACAGGTCCGTAGTGAAACTCCCCTTTTTACCCCTCGGGCCTGAGTCTCAGGTAGCAGGTCAGCAACCTGTGTATAGTAGACGTCTTTACTGAGATGTCAGAGACTTCCCGTAGAGGCTTTCGAGGACTGAGATATGGATCAACCTCTAAGATAAATAACGTCCTTCTACCTCCCACAGGGAGGGGCACTTTAGCGGCAGGCCTTTATGTGGCACTAGGAATAAACTGAACTTTTCAGTTCAGCTGTTAGTTGGAGGTGTATGGGGAATATTTATGTAGGGTTACAGCAGAAAGCAGAATATGTAATGCTGTAGACTTGCAAACCCCAGGTGTCCTTGACATCCAGCTGTGCTTCTGTACTTGGCTTCATTACTTCATCCTAGCGTTGCAGCTCCAAGATACGGCTGGTTTCTTTGTAATATTCTTTGGGATTCTACTTCCTGCAGGTCTGAACTATTTTGTAAATACAAACCAATAGTGGGGGGGGGAGTGAAGTTCTTAAGGAAAAATAAAAATCCATTGAGAATAAGTAACCATGCTTTTTCCAGGTAAGAATGTAGATTTTAGTGCAAAAGCATTTTGGCTATCATCTCCAGGGAAATGCTCTCTTTTGCTTGGGACAGTAAGGGCAGAGCTTTCATGGATCGGGGCCTTATTTCCTGTGTGATTTTGGGTTCCGCAGGGTAATGTGTTGGGGGCGGGGCAGCAGGGGAGGAATGTGCAACAGGTGGCCAGGAGTAGTTGAGTAGTTTGCATCCCATTACTTGCTGCCCGGCCAAAGCCTGCTGGTGTTTACCAACAGTGCCCTCAGCGTCTCTCCGTGACCTACTGGCCCACTGAAAAGCGTCTGCTTTCTGCCCGTTAGTGTCTGGGGTGCCTTCCCGGGCTGTGTGAAGCTGGGCGGGAGTTTGTGGCCTGCTGTGAGTCCAAGCGGTGTTGCTATCCTGGCCGAGTCACCTGTGATTATTTTGCTCTGGTATTTTGGGCTGGTAGTGAAAAATGACCTGAATTTGTATTCTTCTCATTCCTTTTTTTTTCCTGCTACATTTTGATATTTGGCAAAGTGAGTACTTTGGAAAACTGCCAAGAAGGAGGTGCACGCAGCCTCCCTTGGAGCCCGGTAGGTAGGACGTGATAGAGACCCAGTTGAGTAGCGTGCACTGCTGATGACCAGGGCTCCACGCATGCATTTCACACAAAGCACACTGTACCAGGAATCGAGCAGATTTTCAATGAAAAGATGCCTGTTTACTCTTAAAGCCACAACTAGAAGATGATGATTTCTCCCAATATTTAAAATGAAATTGTAAATGTTCACCTTAGCTGTGAAGTTAAGGAGCCGCGCGTTGAGTCTCCCCGTGGTAACCCCTGTGTCTTTGCTTTAGAAGCTGGAACTGTGAAAGGCTCTGCTGGCAAAAGCACATTTGGAAGTGGAATGATTTGTGTGAAGAAGAATATTCACAAGTTATTATGTACATGTCTGCTTTTAGTGGGCATCTATACCCTATGGCTGCATTGCTACTACAATGAGCTTGTAAAGCACAGAGCTGGTTGGGTGCGCCTGTTGTTTTAAAATCTTTGTGGGATCCTCAGGACTTAGAATATGAACTTTGAGCTCTTTAGAATATTGTCTAAAGGTTCTTTCAAGCCCTTCCTTTTTCATTTCATCTTCCTGTTCATACTCGGATCTCTTGTTCATGGATTCATTTTTCTGGAATGCCTCCTGTTTCCTGGAGAGTCCCTCTTGATTCTGGATGGCCCATTTCAAATGGAACTTCAGCTTCTTTGGGGAAAATTGACCCAATTCCATGTGGGAAGAGTTAACGATTTCATCTTGTGGTTTCCCTGTGTTTTTATTGTAATTTGAATATTTACAGCTGTGCCTCCCTTAACGTTGGGAGTTCTGAGGACTTCTCAGGTGATTCTGCATCATTCTGTAAACAGGACAGAGGACGCTTACAAAAACCTAGTGCTATGATATAATCTCCTCTGACCACTCTCATATATAGTCCAGCGTGGACTGAGATACTATGCGGCTCATGACTGCATGTTAAGAATTTTTATGTTCCTCTTTCCACTTGCAAACTACTGTGAGTACCTCGATGGTATATTGATGGTGGAGAGTCACCTGTATGCAAGTGCCCAGCCCAGTGTGTGAAACATAGTAGGTAAGGTTGTTTTTAATAAATGATCAAGTGGAGTCACAAATGAATAAAGTACTGGGGGACTTCAGTTTTTGCAGATAGTTAAACCCCCACCATTTGATAAAGTCCATGTGGAATTAGAGTTCATTTTCCAAGTATAACAATAATGCAAAGCATAATTCGCTTTCTAGACCAGCCCATACATGCCTATTTAGTCCCTGCGATAGATAAAATATGCTTTTGCAATTCTAAAGCAAATCGAAACAAAGCCAAAGGAAAACTACCGTGGAATCTTTTCTTTTTGGAAATCATAAAATACACTTGGGTTTAATGATAATAGAAACAGTTACTTTTTCACAGATTTTTATATTATACTGTAAAACTTGTACTCTATTAAATCCCAGTGGGAAGCCCTAGATTTGCCTAAGAAGACTAAAAATGAAGTTAAGTTTGAATACATTACCAATGGAAGTGGCAGTAGCCTTAATTAGTCAAACAAAATTGAAATACTAATTTTGACTAATAATTATTCTGAGTGCTAAGGCAGGAGGGAAATCAGATCTAATTAAGGATAATATGGCAGTGGATGGAGAGGAGGAATTTTAGAAGGACACTCTCTTTCATGTTAAGGATTCTTTGTTACGTTGATTTTCTTTTCCTCTCCCTTGAGCACTAAAGCAATATGAAGTTTTTTCCTAAAAAATTTTGTCTTTGTTTTCAGTTATGTCTGTTACCTAATGTGTAGCAAAGAGCTTAAATTCCACTTGATCCAAAATATAAATGGGCTCATTTTGTTTTTAGATCAATGTTACTTTTGCCAGTTGCTTATTTGCCATTTAGCACGGGGTAATATTTCAATCAAGAATGCATAATACTTGCGTTTCAGGTACTAGCCAGGGACCTGCAGCTCAAGTTCCTCTTTCTGCGTCGATGGAAAGTCTGGAAATACAGGCATTAATATTTAAGAGCAGGAACCCAATCACTTAGTCCTCTAAATTTTTTAAGCGCTGTATCTGTCAAGTTATATAACCAGAAATGAGGCGTTCTTCTCATGCTATGAATACCATTTTGTTAAAATGCCTGCATTGCGCTATGCTTTAATAGGGTACTGCTTCTTTTTTAAACTATGAGTCCATATAAAGGAGATGGCCTATGTGGAAAATGCCTGGGCACTGTGTGGTATACATTTTAATGTTCTTTTCATAAGCATTTATATGACAAATTCATCCTGGCTTTTACTGTGAGGCGTTTTGAAAAGCGTGCCTCTTCTGAGTAACTCGTGTTTCCTTTGTTATAAGAAGAGAGGTTAAGAGATCACTGTGTTTTCACCTTTCGGGTGTCATCCGGGAAGCTGACTGTGTTGGTGCTTAGTTAAGATTTCCTTAAGGCATGACGTCATGCTTTCACCCTTACCCTTTTGCACATAGGCTGCTCCTACCACGCAACTAAGCTAACTTCACACTATATATCTAGATACCTCACTTGTATTTTTGAACCTTGTAAGAGGTTTAGTTAGCTGTACATAAATTTCTGTTGTGTAGTTTTGCTTTAGCATTTTAGAGTCAATAACATTTTCCACGTTGTTGGATGTGGTTCCTTGAAGCATTCTGAATACAGTTTTCGCGCTCTACTCATCCCTTTCTTATTACTGGGAAAACGCAGATGAAAGGAGTTGAGGATTCGGTCCTGTGTTGGTTGCCTACAAGGCAGAGGAAAGATGCTCACCTCAGGGAGCCCCTCACAGGAGGGAGAGGAGACAGCGGCACAGAGATGGCTGACGGGCAACGAGAATACACCTCCTTCCAGGTCACGCCTCCACTGACCACCTCCTGCACAGGGTCCACCTCCGAACAGGACATTCGGCAGTGGATTTGTCAGCGGTCCATGTGGTTGATGAGCACGGCTCTCCGCCCCGATGCAGTCATTTGCTGAAAGCTGAACACAGGGCATTTTAGATCTAAACTGTAACATTCTGGCCTTAGTGCCCCACAGACTCACTTCCACCTCATTACAGACATTAAATTTAGCCCGGTTTCTTTCCTTCCTTCTTTCTTTGTTTGAATTTAGTCCCCCTTCAAGGGCTGCCGAGTCTTAACAATTCCGGCATTGCTAGAAAGTCCAAGTCCAGTTTCCTCTTAAGACTCAGGCTCTTGGCTGTCAGCCCCTGTAAAACTCCAAAAGAAAGTTAAATACTTGCAACATTCAATGGCACAGGCCAAGCATTTCCATTTCAAAAGGGAGAAGTAGATGGATAGGGAGTAATCAGAGCAAATCAAGACAGCCAGCCAGCAGGGCAAGACTTAAACCCTACAGCCCCATCGCTAGCACCTGCCGCACTTGGGGATGTGCTGTCAGATCCAGAGGGCTTGAGCGGTTCCCCGTGGCCTTGCCAGGTACAGCACCCGTGGGCTGGTCCTGCCTGCTGCCTGCAGCTGTCCTGAGCAGCCCTTCTGTTCTTGCTATCTCTGACTTTTGGGGTGCAAACTCTACTGAATTTTTGGCTTTCCTCTTACAGCCTCATGTATCACCTTCTCAGGGGTTCCTGGCAGGACTGTGACCTTGTCACATGTTTCTGCCTGGCTTCTCAGGCCTTCTTTTGAAATCTGAGTGGAAACCTCTGTGACTCCATGGCTCTGGCAACTCTGAAACACCAGCACCATGTGGGTCTGCTGACAGCTCAGACAGTAGCCTGGCCCCTTTGTACCGTGGGTGTACAGCCTTTGAGAGCCTGGGGGGCTGAACCCACAGATTGGCTTCCTCTGAAGCCCTGAATGAGTGGGATATGCTGGGACTCTTCTCAAAGCAGTTTCTGGCATTTATCCTTTTATACCCTTGAGCTGTGGTGAAGGTGATCTGGTCAATTCCTGAGATGCCCTCAAGATAGTTTTCCTGTTGTTTTATTACAAAGTATTTTTAAGGGTGTGTTTTCAACTATAATACTTTCCTTGGTTCCAAATTTACCTGCCCTTCCTTTTTGACCAAGTTGCAAAGTTTTCATATTTTTTCCCTCTGCTTTTTTGTAGATTTGATTAAAAGCAGCCAGAAATAGTCCATGCCACAGCCTGAACTTTGAGCTGCCTTGAAATTTCCCAGATTAGTTAGTCCACCACCTTTAAATTCAGTCACAGAAATGATTGACTTGCTTGAACATTACATAGCTTCTAGCCCATTTTCCAGTAGAGTCATCACTTTCAATTTAAACTTTATCATCTTGGCCTTTACTTTCTGCATTCCTATCATCAGTCCTGTCTTTTGGGGTTCCACCACCATCTCCCATCTGTGTCTGCTTATGACATTCTAAGGCCTCCCTAGATGGCATCTCCAAAGTTCTCTATAATCCTTGCAAATCAGTTGCAAAGACTTTTGAACCACATGATCAGCTACAGTCACAGCAAAACCCTACTTCTGGGTACCAGTCTTCTGTTTTAGTCACTTTCCTGTCACTGGGACAAAACACCTGACAACCACAATTTTAAGGGGGGTGGTTTAACAGAGCTCATGCTTTTAGAGGACTTAGTCCTTGGCAGGTTGGCTCTAGTGCTGAAATGGCATGGCAGAAAGGCATCACAGAGGACGGCTTCTCACCTTGTGGCTGAGGAGAGAGAGAGAGTGAGACTGGGGTGTTGGACAAGCATACCTCCTCCCAGGTCGTGCCCCAGTGACCTAGCCTCTCCACCAAGTCTCACCTCCTAAAACCACATTTACATTTAACTATATCGCGTCAGTGGATTCATCTGCTGGTACGTATAGCATCACCCAGATCCAAAGGCCTTCCAGAAGCCCCACTCTGAGCACGTGGGCTTTAGGGAGACACTTTAGATCTAAACTGTAACATACTCCTGGACAGAGAAAAATGTTCTTGCTCCCAATGTTATGTTTCTAATTAGAATGAAAAACAAAATCTTAGTAACTTTGATGTTAGACACTTAAGGATGAACATGGGAATTTATTTTTCAATATTTAAAATAATTTTTTTTGCAATGGAGAAGAAAAATCTCTCTCTCTCTCTCTCTC